>ML211194.1:0-50568 GCA_004369055.1 Polyporus arcularius HHB13444
GGCGCACTCATTCCCGCTCATCTACGGTTTCTGCAAGAGAGGATGTCCAACGTCTCCTTCACCGGGCCTGCTAGGACCGCCTACTACACATGCTGTACTCCGCCCTACACGCACGCCGACCCGGAGCGGGCTCCAGAACGCACTGCCATCGCCTTCAACCAATATCCCGGGACTCCCGTGCCGCAGAGTATGAGCCTTGGGGTACGCTGTCTCGTCGGAGTCCTCGGGTACGCGACCGTGCGCTGTCTTTCCTTGACCGGGTTTCCTCCGCATGCGGAGGACGACTCCTACGAACGAATGTTTGACGCTTTTCCGTCCCTCGAGGAACTAGAAGTCAGCGGCACGAACCTGACGATCAGACCGGAACTGTTCACGGCGCTCAGCCCTGCTTCGCGTGCAGACGGCGGGCGCGAAGTCCCGCGGTGCCCGCACTTGCGTGTCCTGATTGTACATTGTGCACGCATGCCGCGCAGGTGGACCGGGCCACATGTGCTGGAGCTTCTGGAGGCGATAGGAGGGTGCGCTCTGGCTCGCGCCGAGAGCGATGTCAGGCTCCATAAGGTGGTCCTGCACTTCTGGATCAGTGCGGTGACCGCCGCATTGGATTCTGGGGAGCTTGAGCAAGTAAAGGAGGAGGAAAGGGGTCTCAGGGAGCCGCTGGAGCGATTGTGCGGGTTTGTGGACGTGGCCGAGCACGACTACAGTCATGGGGCGGCAGTGTGCGCAAGGTGTACTAGCGGGTACTAGCCAGGCATGTCCGCATGTTCGTTATTAAATCCCACTACGATAGCTGATATCCTCATCTCAGGTCGAATCTGTTCCTTCTCGATGCACCAGTCAGGATGTAAACATCGATCACGATGGCCAAGGTTGCCAATACTAGAACTGTGTGCCTATGTACACTATACATGGAAGACCGGCGCGAGCAATCCCCGAAATAATTATACGACACATCGACACCGTCCACCGTTTCAAGCGCATATAAATACGTTCTTAGTATGGACGCATGTGCGGTCGTGGTCCAAGCGGGCAAGTACGGAGCGCCTGATTCGCTAAAGGTCGGTTCAAGCTCTCTGGCGAGCATCGCATCGCATCAAAGCACCTCACGCTGCCTCCTGGTGTGCACCCTCCCCCGTATGCTTGGAACACTTCGCGAGAGAGACCAATTCGTTGACTGCCTGTCCTTGCACTGCCGCTAGACATATCGGGAAGATCGATAGCACCTCCACGCACTTCGCACGACACAGCCCGCACACGAGCGTGGAGACGTGAGATGCCTGTTCACCAGTCCTCTCATCAACTCGGAGCCCCCAAGGCTATCGTAACGTACCGACCGTGTCGACTCACGACGCACCATGGCGAACGTCACCTCAAGCCTGGCCGCGCCCACCTCACCTGTTCCGCCACAGTCCGTGACCACGGACAATTCAGTCGCACCCCCGGTCTCCGAGCAGTCTGAGGATATAGCTTGGAGATTTCCGACTCCAGAAGTGGGTTTCATTGGTGTGCGTGCCCTGTTCAGAGATACTCACTCGAGGATACGCAGGAAATCCGGGAAGAGTTGTCCGCTGAGTTCACGGACGAACAGAGGGATAAGGTGTGGAAGGAGGCTATCGAGACCGTCAAGACATCCTATGACCAGCTTCTGGGCCGGTGGAAGGAGGAAATGGACACTCTGCTAGTCTATGTGAGTGGCAGTTCAACCTTCACGGCGGACAAGCCTCGTTCATCTATTATTCAGGCCGGGCTCTCTTCAGCTGTGCTGACGGCATTCAACGTAGAGTCCTACCATCTTCTCCAACCGGACTCTTCGGACCCCACGGTCGCGGTACTGAAGCAGATCTCCGCGCAACTCAATGGTTACACTATGGCTCCTCCCTTCTTGAACGCTACCCATACCACTGGGCCTGACCTCCTTGCCTCGACACCATTCCAGGCCTCCGTATCCGCCGTCTGGCTGAACACACTGTGGTTCTCCAGCCTGGTGTTCAGCTTCGCCGCGGCATTACTGGCTCTCTTCGTCAAGCAGTGGATCTACGAAGCGATGGTTGGAGGAACCTCCCGTGATAGTGCGCGGCTGCGGCAGTATCGTCTGACTGGGCTGCTAAAGTGGCGCGTTGGGACGGTAGTCGTCGTTCTTCCCATCCTGCTACAGCTCGCCTCCGTGCTCTTCCTCGCTGGTCTACTGATTCTCCTTTGGACATTGCACAACACCGTGGCCGCAGTCACGTCGCTCTTGGTCGCGTTCTTTTTCACCTTCTTCCTCGGCTTCACCCTGCTGCCGGTCTTCAGGAGCGACTGCTCTTACCGGTCTCCTGCATCTTCCGCTATCTACGCAGTTCTCCGATACACCCGCAACGAAGTTCTGCGAGTGGTTCGTGGCCTCTGTATGGCGATCTACAGGTGGTCGGTGCAGTGGGAAGCGTGGGAGGCGTGGATCAATGTCCATCGGGCGCAGCTCGATCGACTGGGTAAATTCGCATACGAGGCTTATGGTAACATGCCGACATGGCGTGGTCGCGATCAGAACGCGATTTGCGAGCATCACGACACTCTCACCCGTGCCATAGTCACGTCGGCGTACTCCACCACCGCGGATACGAAGTTCGTTGCCTCCATGCCGGTGATCTTCCCGGACCTCCCCCCTGACCAGGTGCCCCGGTGCTTTGGAGACATCCTCAGCTTCATGGAAGCAGAATGGGGGCACTATCATCTTCCGGATCGTCAACTTTGGGAAAACGGAGTCACACTGCCCTTATGCGCGACGTATGGCCTCCGACATATGCTTGCGAGGTCCGACAAGGGTACTGAGAGATGGTTTAACGATACACAAACCATCTTCCGTCACTATTTCATCGGCAAGGAGTCCAACGAGAAATTGGCAGAGCTTGCCTGCAAGACTGTCTGTCACTTTGCTGTGGAGCATCGTGCGTTGCGCCGCGCATCTGTCCTTGCGTACAAGACTCTCAAGTGGATGTACGACAAGCAAGGAGCTCGTCACACATATCATACCTTGGCCCACGGTGCGTATTCACGAGATGTCTTTGCGCTCAGTAAGCTGATGTCTTCTCACGATCAGCTAGAGCTATGTACGAGGTGCAAATGGCTGCATGGGATCCGTCTCAAGGGTTTGTGGCATACCGAGACACGACACACGCAGTCTACGTCCTTCTGCATTGCGTCCGCGCGACGATCTCTGGCCAGTCACGGCTCACCTCTTCGCAGACGGACGCAATGCTTGCATGGGGCCAACAGGAACTGACCCGTCTAAATGTGTGGTTGCGCGATCTGCAGTGGGCCGGGCTGCACAAGGGTTGTCTCGCAATTGCTGGAGATGCGGCGGCGATCGTTGCGTTCCCCCATATAGCATCAAAGTACTTGATGAAGATGATCATCAACCCGCTCGTCACTTTGTGCTCAACGCCGAGTGGTCGTGCACTGGTATCCCCAGAGCTCGCGTCTACTATCGAGCGCACATGGTCTGCCGCACGTCAAACATATTCAAACGTTGCGGATGAGGATATAGGTTTTGTGTGGTGCTCAGGGCTGGATCGCATCGACTCTCAGTTGGCGGAGTTGAAGGCGGCGGCTGGTCAACGTCCGTAGGCTATAAGCGGAAATGCGCTTCGATTTGCCCGTATTACATTACAACACTTCATTGGGCCTCTACTCCCAGACGATCTGAGCACCGCAGGACGACCTGATTGCCCAAATATCGTTACTATGTATGCATCATCTTTCGATGTCTTCTTGGCTTCACGCGGTCCCGCTGCGATCAATGCACCACGCTCACCGTTCGGATGCACTGCGCAGGTCGCAACACAAACGTGACGCTTTGGCTCCTCGGGGAAGTCCACGAGACACTTACCTGTGGAGATCGCGAAGGCTTGTGCGCTTCGGTCCCTGTTTGCCCTCAGGCCGTATGGCGACTCGGACGACCATGATCTGGATCATCGAACGTGCGCTTCCCGACTGTCATGGGAAGCACGAAATCGTCGCGGCCAGCTCGTCGGAGACTTTACAAGCTGTGCCTGTACATGGGAGAATGAGCATCGCATGGGGATAAGTATAGGTGGTCCAGGCGCTGTACTTACTACACAGTCTCGCCGCGTTCTATGCCGCCGCACTCGAGTCGGTCTGTGGTCAGCCACATGACGTCACGGAGTGCTATAAAGACATACGGCATCACGGAGAAGTATGTTCTCCCTTGCCTTCAGACTCTCACCACGCACGGTCGCTGTGCGCTCACCCACACTCGAGGCATTCCACAAAAGAACAAGCTTCAGCACTTTCCACCGCACGCACGCCATGTCTCCGCCGGAGAAGAAGCAGCGCACCGAGGAGTACATCCTCTATTACGTACGTCTGATCTGGGGTTCGAGCGGTCGATAAGGCTGTCTGCATTCTGACGAAGGATTAACGTTGCGCAGTGGCCGGGTATCCCAGGCCGTGGCGAGTACGTGCGCCTCGCATTCGAGTACGCTGGGATACCGTATCGGGAGAACAGCAAAGAGGTCCCGGGGATACTTGCGAAGACCGAGAAGGTCGGTACACCGCCGCACTTCGCCCCGCCTGCCCTCCGGCTCCCCTCGGGACGTGTCGTCTCGCAGACCCCGGCGATCCTTAACCAAATCGCGCCCCGGTGCGGGCTCGCAGGCCCGCTCGGGAGCAAGCTGAACACGCTCACCGCTGAGGGCAAGGCGGCTCTGCGGGAGCTGAGCGACGAGGAGCTCGAGAAGGCCGAGGAGGAGCGGAGCGTGGTGAACCAGCTCACGCTGACGGTGCTCGACTGGTGCAACGAGACGCACGACGTGCACCACCCGTGCGCGGCGTCGCTGTACTACGAGGACCAGAAGGAGGCAGCTGCGCAGGCGGCGGAGGTGTTCCGCAAGTCGCGCCTTCCGCGATGGCTGGAGTACTTCGAGTCCGTCCTCGCGTCGAACCCGGCCACGGCCGGCACCAACGGGGGGCGGACGTACCTGTACGGGAAGCAGACGACGACGGCGGACCTGGCGTTGTTCCATGTCGTGGACGGCACGTTCTTCGCGTTCCCGAAGCGGCTGGGGCAGCTGAAGGCGAGCGGGGAGTACGACAACGTGTTCGCGCTGTACGAGCGTGTGAAGGGGGAGAAGGGGATCAAGGAGTACATCGAGAGCGGGCGGAGGCAGAAGTTCAGCATGGGCCTTTTCCGACACTACGAGGAACTCGATGGGGAAGAGAAGGACGAGTAACTCCGTACACTCCGAGTCCGACAGATCATGAGAAACGCACGTCCTAAGTTGCTCTATTGCATGCATGACCGTCTGGCGGGACAAAAGCCAGCCACGAAGGGGTCGTAAAGGGCCGTACTGAAGTCGAGCTATAAAGCAGAGTACCTCTTGATATCTCCCGACAAAAAGAGGGCCCTTCCGTCCACGATACGTTGGTGGTGGTGGCGGTGTTGATTCATACAACCTCACTGCAGAGCCACTATAGTGAGGCGATAAGTAGCGGCTCCCGGAGGCCTGTTCAATGTTGATGGTGGAAGCATGGGTTTCTTACGAGCCTGATGGGGAAGAGAAGGACGAGTAACTCCGCCAACTCGGACGCAAATCTGTCACGTATGTTCCATGTTCCATCGCATGCGTTGCCCACCGGGACCCTCGTCGAAGCCATCACGAAGCCGTAAGTCGAGCTGCGAGCAGAAGTGCGAGGAAGATCCCTGGAAGAGCCAAGCGTCAGGAAGCTCGTATTCCACTAAGCGCGCATTGAGTCAATAATGGCGTGAGCGTCTAAGCTCGCCTATAACGGGACGAGTCACGGGCGAGGTGTTTTCCCCATCCTCCCCCCGACCTCTCCTCCTCCCGCACCACCATGTCCTCCTTCGCCGTCCGTGCTGCTGCTCGTGCTGCCTCTCGTCGTGCGCCTCGCGCCGCCGCGCAGGTTGTCAAGACTGCGTCGTACTCCGTGCTTGCGCGCGCTGCCGCAGCGCCGTCTGTACCCCGCACTGCTGTCATGGTACGTCTGTTCAGCATGGTGCACCTCGTATGTTTGCCCACACACAACTGCTAGGCTACGCGTGGCATGAAGACCCTTGACTTCGCTGGCACCAAGGAAGTCGTCTACGAGCGCAGCGACTGGCCGCTCGCGAAGCTCCAAGACTACTTCAAGAACGACACACTCGCGCTTATTGGCTACGGTTCGCAGGGACACGGCCAGGGCCTGAACGCGCGTGACAATGGCCTCAACGTCATTGTCGGCGTTCGCGAGAACGGCGAGTCCTGGAAGCAGGCGATCGAGGACGGTTGGGTTCCCGGCAAGACCCTCTTCCCCATCGAGGAGGCCATCAACCGTGGTACCATCATCATGAACCTTCTCTCCGACGCGGCTCAGTCCCAGACCTGGCCCACCATCGCGCCCCTCATCACCAAGGGCAAGACGCTTTACTTCTCCCATGGCTTCTCCGTCGTCTACAAGGACGACACGCACGTCATTCCTCCCAAGGACGTCGATGTCATTCTCGTCGCCCCCAAGGGCTCCGGCCGCACCGTCCGCACCCTCTTCAAGGAGGGCCGTGGCATCAACTCCTCCATCGCCGTATGGCAGGACGTCACCGGCAAGGCCAAGGAGAAGGCTGTCGCTCTCGGAGTCGCGGTCGGATCCGGCTACATGTACGAGACCACCTTCGAGAAGGAGGTCTACTCCGACCTCTACGGTGAACGCGGTGTCGTAAGTATCTCATGCTATCACGCCTATCAGGATTTGCATTGCGGACTCCTAACGAGCACTTCCTTCGCAGTTGATGGGAGCAATCCAGGGTCTCTTCCTTGCGCAGTACAAGGTGCTCCGCAAGAACGGCCACACCCCGTCGGAGGCCTTCAACGAGACCGTCGAGGAGGCGACGCAGTCGCTCTACCCCCTCATTGGCCAGTACGGCATGGATTACATGTACAACGCATGCTCCACCACCGCGCGCCGCGGCGCTCTCGACTGGGCCAAGGTCTTCGAGGAGACGAACCTGCCCGTTTTCGAGCGTCTGTACCAGAGCGTGCGTGACGGCACCGAGACCCGCCGGTCGCTTGAGTTCAACGGCCGTTCGACGTACCGTGAGGACCTCGCGAAGGAGCTCAAGGAGATCGACGAGCAGGAGATCTGGCGTGCAGGTACGTCCCGTCCTTCCCTGCGCATGAGGAGAGACACTGACGCGTTATATCACGTCCCGCAGGCAAGGTCGTCCGTTCCCTCCGCCCCGACAACCTGTCCTAAACAGCGTCTGCTGGCTGGTCGAGTATACACAAAAGCACTTGCGCGGTGCATCGCCGGTCGAATGGTTCCACATGTATGCTATCGATATAGATGATGCCTTGGATGACACGCCCATTTTGTGTGATGTTGCGCGGACGTCTTCGTCGATGAACCGGCGACGCCTCCTATATCCGACCGCAGTGGAACCCCATATGGTGCTATGCGTTTGTTCATGCAAGCTGCACAGCTGCAAGACAGATTCCTTGGTAGAATGATGGAGACGCATCCTTGATTCTGATTGCAGTGGAACCCCATTTGGTGATACGTGACAGTCTTCTGGAACCATGCAAGGTGCACAGCTCCACCTGATGCAAGATAATGAAGACGCAGTGGACGCAAACCGCAAGGAGATATGATAAGTTATCCGAACGAGAAGCAGTTTAAGTGCGTTGTGCAGCGCCCCGGCATCTACTGCGTCCGCCTTCCTCCAGCTCTTCCTCCGACACCCGAATGGAATGTCCAGACCTCTGATCTCAAAAGCCTAATAACGTACGTCCTTCCCGAGAGCGGTATGCACATCAGGACAACTACATTCTTCATCGATCACAGCCAAATCACAGCATACACACCGAGAGCGACAGAAGAGCGAGCATGACGCATGGGGTGATTCCCAGGGTGCCCCCAGTGAACGCTGCGAACCTGGGAGACGCAGCGGCGTTGGCCGAGCCTGAGGGCGAAGCGGATGCGACCGAGGGCTTCCGGCCTGGGATCGTGGCCGTGGGGACACCAGTGATCAGGCTGCTCGCAGTCGGGGCCGCCTGGGTCGTCGCTGTGCATATCTCGTCAGCATTTGCCATCAGGGGTCCAAACAGGGATGCAGGGAGCAGGTAACTCACACTCGAGGCTTCCCCCAGCACTCTGCGCTTCCTTGACGGCGTCACCGAGGAGCGCGCTGGCGTTCTGCGGGACGAGGGACATGAGCCCGACGCGCGGGGGATCGACGGAGGGGTGCGTGAGGTTGCCGTAGTAGAATGCGGCGAGGTTGCTCTTCAGGAACGGCGTGCCGAGCACCCACGTCCAGAGGGCCACAGTGTCATCCGCAGAGCCATCTGTCGGGCCCACGTTCGCGACGCACGTCTTGGCGTCCCCGGGAGCCGCCTGCGAGGCGAAGTCGCGGGGATCGACGGGGAAGAGCTTGCCCCCGATCTGAAAAGTGAGGTTGTGCGGGGTGTCGCAGGGGAGCGTCGGGAGCGTGCGGGAGGAGACTTTGTTCAGCAGGGCTGTCACGACGTCTGCGGAGCCATTCACATATGGGGTACTCTGTGATCGTATAGTCTTAAGCTCGCGTGTGCTAGGAGGTATTTAGCCTAGCCAGACTCACGGTGCTGATCAGGGCGGTGACGTTCCCGGCAGAGGGCGACTGGGTGAGCTTCTCCCCGTCTAAGAAAATGGCGTCGAGAGGCACTTCCCAGAAGCTGCGGATCAACGAGGATGAGCATGTCAATGGCAGTCGATCGCGAGGGCTGGAAGACTCACAAAGGGTAAGCCTTCTCGTTCGGGGCTGAGGGAGGCGCCTGGTCTGGGTCCTGAGTGAGGTCGTACAAGCGCACAGGTACCCAAGTGATGCTCGCGTTGTCGATGCCAGCGGGGAGCTCGCCGATAGTAAGTTGCCCCGCGCCCGACACGTCGACAGTATCTCTCTGCAGCGTGATCTGTTGCGAAGATGAGCATCGGCAGGAATGTAAAAAACAATTGCACACACAGAGAACATGGGCCTTTCAATGGCACCGGTCTGAGAGAGCCTAGGAATGACGGGTCCCGAATCCGACGTGTTACCGATCACCCAGTCATATGTGACCTCGGTGATATCGACGCCTTTCTGTTCAGGACATGGAAATTTGGGCGTGAGTTACACAAAGTGCAGCGGTGAAAAAGGTAAGTGACTTACGGCAACTGTGATCGCATAGTCTTCCAAAATACTGTGCGACATACATATATGAGCGCAGTAGCATGGTCGGACGGTCCACTGTCGCTCACCTTGCCAGAGGGAACCCTAGACCTAGGTTCCCAACAGCCCGCTGCCACAAGGGGGACGTAGCATTGATGTTATCGACTACGCCGATTACCTGGCTGTCCATGGTGAGACCAGCGATGGTCACCGTGTCCCGACCCACGCGGCCCTCGCTGACATCCTCTATACCTACTCCTGGCTGCAAGAAGGGCGCGTCGTCATACAGCTTGACGAAGGATGCACTTGGAGTGTATCGTTGCCCGGACACGGCGGCGCATGCTGCGGCCTGACATGCATCCGAGATAACGAGCAGATCAGCGTGGTAGGTGTCTAGACAGCCGCACTTAGCGAAACCCCGAGCTAAGTGGCAGGACTCACCAAGTTGGAGAGTAACGGTGGAATTGCCAATCGTTGCAGACACAAGATATGCCCTATCTCATTATCAGTCACATATGTATAGCATTGACGACCTTTAGAGAACATACTGGTCGGCGATGTCCCCGAGACCGATGGTGCCCCCAAGTACATTTCTGTCCTCGAGACGCGGAGATCCCAAGGCAAGCAGCGGTACGAAAGCGAGGAAGAAATAGATCGAGTTCAACGCAGACATAACAGGGGGTGCTGCACAACTCACACCTGAGTATTTCCCTTATATACTGCCCAGCGTACCTGTGTTTTGCACTCAATGTGGCAGGGGCGCCTCGCTCGCCTCTGGTCGTCGACGCCATCAGCCCACAAGCGCTGCTTTTGAGGGCGTACTCTCCCGCCGAATAACCGCCACGAGGCATTGAATCTACGCCGCCGACCTACATGGCAATGAGCGTGGGTGAATATCAGACTGGCGATGAGGTGGAAGCACTCACCATGTATGCTCCCAGTATCGCATCTTCACGCTCGAACGCACTGTGGCAAGCATGCCGTGCGCGACAAGTGCGCGATTGCAAGATGGTAGCAGTAACCGAGCGTCAGCAGCCCCTCAGCATGCTGATATGCATCGGTCTCTGCAGAATGTGCGATGACACATCGTGCACCCGCCAGAAAACCGGCCGGTGGAAGGGATGTGAGAGTCCAGGCTGGGCTAACCATTCACCGTTTCGAGGCCTAAGCGCTCGCGAAAACAAAGGAAAGTTATCCTCCGCCTGGACGGCACATCCCTTTCACCGACCAGGTTTTCTGGCGGTGCACGTCGTGTGACGACTCGCCCGCGAAGGCAGTGCACGGGTTCGGAAAGGTATCGAATCTGCACCGGTTCTACCCTCACGATTCTTGACGACGACTAGCATTGTCATTGGGATGTGTTCTAGAGCCCAATCAGGACATCCAGGACAAAAGTCCGCAGGATGGCATGCTGAGAAATGCGGAGTTAGTATTAGAATTCGGCTTGTGAAAGGTCGTTGCTCAGGCTCGGATGCGTACTGAGGTTCAAAGTGCTGGCAGCCAGCCTAAGTGTGTCGAATCGCATACTCCAGCTGCCAAAATCGCTTGATTTGAAGTGATTGTGTTTCCAGCATATCGGGGAGAGTGGACATGAACGTAGCGCGCGCCGGATGCCGTTGTGACTTAATGGATTTCTTCCAGATTAGGGAACTTAGGCGCCTTGGTGCTTCTCCGCGAGCTTCTTGAACCACAACTCGGACATGCGTCCACATTGACTACACGCATTGGGCGGTGAACGCTATCAATATTACCCCCTGTCCGTGTGGGACCTGTCTCGTCAGAATATCAGCTTCCCTGCCGCGCCGATACTGAGTGCAATGAGGATGGTTCGTCTCTGTCCGTCCTCGAGTCGATCCATGGTATTCAACAATTCTATAAAGCATCTTTGATAGATTTCTTGACTATCAAGTGAAAAAAACGACTCCCACTACGCTCGACTGTCTACGTAGACTTGGAGGTCGTTGATTGCAACTGAAGGTGCAACCAAGAGAAGGATTCTGAGTGTATCATCAATGTACGCAGATCGACAGTGCAGTTCCACCGATAGCCTACGCGGGACGTTGACTAACCACTGCCCTCAGCTCCTTCAACTTGGAATCTATGCGGTCCATTCCTGAGGCCCACACAAATCCTGTATCCGCATCTGGCATGAAGTTCGGATAAGCCAGACGTGCGGCGGACCATGTGTGCTCAACAGCAGAGACAAGCTCTTCGGATACCAGCGCAAGCCTCGACTTCCGTTTGACATTATTACCATCGCTGAACTTATCGGTAGATGCTGCTCCTCACAACTTAAGTACTGGTCCCACCCGGCGTTGAGCACAAAGTGATAAGCGGGCTGATAATCATCTCGACGAGGAAGTGCGATGCAACATGGGGGAATGCGAGGATCGATGCAGCATCTCCATATATTGCGAGGCAGCCCTTGTGCAGCCCGGTCCACTCCAGATCATGCAACCATCCCTGTACTCGGAGAAGTTGTTGCCGACCCCATGCAAGCAATGCGTCTGCCTGCGAAGAGGGGAGTTGCGATTGGCCAGAGATTGTAGCACGAACGCAGTGCACAAGGATATAGACCGCCCTCGTCGTATCTCTGTACGACAGAAACCCGCCGGATGGATCCCATGCAGCCATTTTCACCTCGTACAAAGCTCTAGCTGATCATGAGATACGATTAGCGTTGGACCGCCGACGCATCTCGAGATTACGCACCATGGGCCAGGGTTTCAGATGTGTGACGAGCTCCTTGCTGGTCGTACATCAGCTGGAGTGTCTGCTGCGCGAGGCCAAACACGCGATTGGATGCACGGTCCTCCACAGCGTAGTGGCAGACAGTCTTGCAGGCCAGCTCCGCCAATTGCTGAGTCGACTCGTCGCCCATGAAGTAATGTCGGAAAATGTTTGCCGCATCGTTGAGCCATCTCTTGGTGCCCTTGTCGGACCTCGCAAGCATATGCCGGATGCCATACGTCGCGCATTGGGGCAACGTGATTCCATCTTCCAACTGCAAACGATCTGGAAGATGCCAGTGTCCCCATTCCGCCTGCATGAAGCTGTATATGTCTCCGAAGCACTTCGACACTTGCTCGGGGTCCAAGTCGGAGAAGACCACCGGCATAGAAGCCAGGAACTTCTTATCGGCGGTGGTGGAATACGCGGTGGTGACTATAGCACGATCAAGATCGGCATGATGCAGGTAGATCACGTTCTGGTCCCGGCCACGCCATGTCGGCATGCTGCCGTAGGCCTCATATGCGAATACACCCAGATGGTCGAGTTGGGCCCGGTACACATGGATGAACATCTCCCACTGCATCGACAGCCCATAGATCACCTTACAGACGCCACGAATCGCCCGCAGAACCTCGTTGCGGATGCACCGGAGAACCGCGTAGATGGCGAAGGATGCAGGAGACCGATAGAAGCAGTCGCTCTTGAAAACCGGTACGATGATGAAGCCGATGAAGAAGGCGAAGACGAGCGCGACCAAGAGCGACGTGATGGCAGCCACGGTATTGTGCAATGTCCAAAGGAGAACCAGTAATCCGGCGAGGAAGAGGACGGAGGCGAGCTGTAGCAGTATAGGAAGCACGACGACTACCGTCCCGACGCGCCACTTCAGCAGCCCATTGTAACGGTACTGCCGCAGCCGCGCGCTCTCGCGGGTGGTTCCTCCAACCATCGCTTCGTAGATCCACTGCTTGACGAAGAGAGCCAGTAACGCTGCGGCGAAACTGAACACCAGGCTGGAGAACCACAACGAGTTCAGCCAGACGGCGGATGCGGGGGCCTGGAACGGCACTTGAGCGAGTCCAGTGGTATTGGTGGCGTTCAGGAAGGGAGGAGTCAAGGTGTAACCGTTGAGTTGTGCGGATATCTGCTTCAGTACCGCGAGCGTTGGATCCGAAGGGTCCGGTTGGAGGAGATGGTAGGACTCCACGTTGAACGCCGTCAGCACAGCTGAAGAGAGTCCGGCCTGAATATTGATGAACGGGGATCGTTCGTCGTGCAGGCTGAACGGCCACTCACATAGACGAGCAGAGTGTCCATCTCCTCCTTCCATCGGCCCAGAAGCTGGTCATAGGATGACTTGACGGTCTCGATAGCCTCCTGCCACACCTTATCCTTCTCATCCCTCGTGAACTCCGCAGACAGCTCTTCGCGAATTTCCTGCGTACCCTCGAGTCAGTATCGTCGATCCGAATAGCACATGCAGGACGCACTTCGGGAGTCGGAAACCTCCAAGGCGTGTCCGCAGCCTGCTCGGGGACCGGGTGAACGACTGTGTCCGTATCGAGAGACTGTCCGGCGGCTGGGGTCAGCGGTGTGTCGTTGTTCGCCATGGTGCGTCGCTGAGTCGACACTGGGATGTACGAGGGCGTGAAGTTGTCGGATGCCCTGGGATCGTTGAGTTGATGAGGGGACCAGATGAGCAGGTCTTCCCATGCCCGGGCTGTGTCGTGCGAAGGATGTGGTAGTGGGCGGTGTTCAGGTAAGGGCCATTGCGCAGGCGCAATCGATCTCCTAGGTCAGACGCTAGTGGCAGCGTCACTGAACAGAACCGAAAGATAAATCTTGCGCTGACGACGCTGCATTGCGGCACAGGTGTCAATCGCAGTCCGAGCGAGAATTCTCTTATCCTCGCGGTGATATGGTGCGATGCTACGCCCGCCAGCGAGTTTGAGGACCCACTGATCAGCGAATGTAGGCGCCTTCGTACTGGCCCGCGAGATACTTGAACCAAACTCGAAAATGCGCCCACAACATGCATATGCCTCCGAAGCGGTAAACGCTGTATTCAGAGAGACTCTGACTACAAGCGTGGCTTGCTCACCGCTCGACGTGTCTTATAGGTGGCGCCGCAACGACATGGTCGCGACGACGACAGAGTCGCGAATAGCATGACTTGCAATGCATGCACTACCTGCGAATCCCTGAACATACGAACGTCAGCAACAGCAGCAACAGTGATGCCATACAGAAATGTGACTTATATTGGCCAACTCACCTTCTCACAGCTTTGGTTTCGTCAAGGAAGTGCGCCGGGGTCCGCAACCTGACGCCCTCCGGGAACCGCCCATGGACATCCATGTCTGCGTCTCATTGGGAGCCACACCCATTGACATGGTCCTTACTGTAACTGTAGCACCTGGTACTGTAAGCACCAAGCACCCGACTATCTCGTGCTCTGGCAGGTGTTCTCAGGAGGAGCAGTGATCTAGCAGACGCAAGCATCAGTACACCACAGACATGATGAGACATACTTGAATCCGACCACGACAAACAACCCCACACCCAACGCCGGTCCACCACATCCGAATCGACGCGTGAAAGGACAGGCCGGTGGAGACAGGGAAGAAAAAAGTAATAACAGGCAGTTACATATACATACAAACCACGCGTCACGGTCCACCCGATCAAGAACGACATCGACAGCGACGGCGCCCACGCAATGCCCAGCGAAAGCCGCAGCGCACCAGGGCCCGTACCCAATACCCAACTCTGCTGGCAGCGCTGCGACCAGCACTCTTTTCCGAACCATCGAGCCGACCCCGCACCCAGTACGTACATAACGCAAGCAGTGGTGGAGCAGAGCCAGCCCTACTCGGCCTTGCCGTCCATGACCCGGCCGACGACGCCGCCGACCCACCGCTCGAAGCGGTCCTGGTCCATGACACCGCGCTCGTCGAAGAAGTCCGTGTACGGCCGCTCCTCGGACGCGCGGCCCTTGCCCAGGAGCGTCTTCCCGCCGGACGCGGAGCGCACGTAGGAGATCCCCAGCGAGTACCCGGGTGGTGATTGGGGCGAAGAGGGGGTGGTCCGTGAGGTGGTGGTTATTCGCTCAGTGACAATCTGCACAGCGTTTGGTCAGCGGCGGCAAGGGCGAGGCAAGACAGCGGATGGAACTTACGCGCTTGTCGAACGTCTTCCGCTTGCCTACGAAGACGATATCTCCCTCAATGAAGTACGAGTACAACGTTTGTGCGAGGGTGAGGAACACATATCTGCGCAGTCATGTCAGACG
Source organism: Polyporus arcularius HHB13444 (assembly GCA_004369055.1). Lineage (NCBI taxonomy): Eukaryota > Fungi > Basidiomycota > Agaricomycetes > Polyporales > Polyporaceae > Polyporus > Polyporus arcularius. The sequence continues at coordinate 15,198 of ML211194.1, forward strand.
GCTGCATATATGCGCGAAACAGATAGAGGAGCTCACAGGAGAACGCCTGCCCATACACCGGGCTTGCTCTGCTCGAAGGGGACGCGCCAACCGTAGAGGCCTGTCCCACCTGCGACGAGCACGGACAGCCAGCCAAGTGCGAGTCGGACATCAGTATGTGTGTGGATTTGCTTGAAGAGGTCGGGTCGTGAGAGGAACTGGCAGGGAAAATGGAGGTCAGCGTCAGCCGCACGGACTTTAGGTTCATCAAGTCGCAAGCAGAGGCCACGCTGGACGTAAGTATCGCAACATCTGACTCGTGGCGTACGAGAGAGGCTATATGGACTCGGAATAACGTTGTCGCGTAGATGCGTGAAGATAATCTATTGTGGGATGTGTCCGCTCCATGTCGAACACGGCGCAGCACACGACCACACCCACAGCGCAGAACCTCTCTCACACGAGGAAACAAGCTCACGAAGATGCAGCAGCGCAACGACGACGAGCGCGTGACGTAGGCGGCGAACAGGGGAGAGAGTTCGTGCCTGGCCAAGCATAGGGCGGAGCCCCGCACTCCATGTCGCTCTGAACGTCGCGTGCTGCAGCGCGAAGGAACCAAAGACAAAATACTCACTCGTTTGAGGGCGTCGTCGCACGCGTGCTTCATGTCTGTTGCACTCGCGTTGTTCACCTTGACCTCCTCGCGCTCCTCTGCGGCCACGGGTACGAGGAGCGCGTCAACGCCGATCGGGGTCGGGGGTGCGTCGTCCTTGGGCGGGGGCGGTGGTGGCGTGTCGCCGTTGTGTGTGGCGGGTGCTGATGAGGCCGCAGCCGTACGCGTGCGCGGGGCCATTCTGTTCTGGATGTGTGGTTTTTCGGTGGTTTTGGGAGAGCAGTCGTTCGCGATTGTGGTCCAGCTGAGGTATACGGGATATCAAGTCGCGGGGCGGGGTATCGCGGGACAGTTCAGGAAGGTTGCAGCAGGTTGCGAGGAGATGCGAGGCGAGTGGAGGAGAGAGGAGAGGGGGCGGAGGAGAGGAGGGCAGACGGACACGACGACGGTACACGCCCCAATCCGGACAAACGCGCCTGCAGGCGGGCAACGTGGCCCAGCGTCTGCCCTTGGTTCGACTCGTGGTCTTGGTTCAATCAGAACCCGATTGCCGGTTCGGTTCGCTGGGCGCGGTGTCATCCCTGCTGACGAGCGCGAAATGCCCATGCGACAAAATCCCGCCGCCATCGTCCCACTCGCCAGCGCAGGACATATATAAGGCGTCCGCCGCCGCCTCACACTCTTGGCCCCCGCGAAAGACATGGCGAAGAAATCCGGGACAAAGCCAGCGGCCGCGAACACGCCAGCAGCGGGTCTCGTCAAGTGGATGAAGCGGCTCGTCTTCGTCTTCTTCTTCTACTCCGTCTGCAGTCTCCTCGACCGCGTAAAGGTGCGTGTCAGTTACGCAAGTCTCGTCGGAGCCATGCTCAAGTAGCTCGCAGGACCGGTGGTATGTCTTTACGCCCGGGTACCTCCACGAGCTCGCCCAGAACGCCGTGCGCGCGCACCCGAACGACATCAACTCCATAATTCCCTACATCGTCTCGAACCTCACGACCGAGTACTCCCCGCGCGTCATCGCCATCAACCCCAACTCGTCCGAGTGGGTTCTGAACAACGCCGGCGGCGCCATGGGCGGCATGTACGTCATCCACGCCAGCATTACCGAGTACCTTATCATCTTCGGCACACCGCTGGGCACGGAGGGCCACACGGGCATGCACACCGCGGACGACTACTTTAACATCCTCGTCGGCGAGCAGTGGGCGTTTGACCCGCCCAAGCTCGAGATGGAGGTGTACAAGCCGGGGGAGGTGCACCATCTCCCCCGCGGACACGTCAAGCAATACAAGATGCACGAGGGCTGCTTCGCGCTCGAGTACGCCAGAGGTATGTTCCTGTTCTCTCCTTCCCTTGTACCACGATCTGCTTCCCTCATCGAGTCTTACACGCATCTGCGCTGCTGGGAGTGTGAATGCTGACGAACGCCCGCCCCGCACAGGCTGGATCCCGCTTATGCTTCCCTTCGGGCTCGCGGACGTCTTCTCGTCTACCCTCGACTACTGGTCCTTCTACCACACCGTCCGCATCACCGCGCGCGAGAACATCCGCAACCTCCTCATCGGCAAGATCTAACGCTCCTACGCCCATGTTCATACTCGCAATACAAAAGTACTGCACATATTGTAATCATGCGTATATAGTGACCTCTTGCATATCTCATCATGTTAGCTGCGAACGTTGACAACTACCCTATTGCTGTATCGTCGACCAGGACGAACAAACTCCGGCAACTGCGCTTGGTGTGCGGTGGTTAACCAGGCGTGACCCACGACTCCAACCGCCCTTGCGTCTTTCAGTAAGCGTCGCTGGGCTGATCTCACATCGTCACCCCTCTGACAGACGGGAGAACCGGTGACTCCGTACAACACCCTGACGATGACAGAATCCTCGGACGCTACTCGATATCGTTCTACTCTGCCCCTGCGGTCCCTTGACAGTGGCCGCTCGAGCCCACTGAAATCCGACCATACAACTGGGGCACACGACAGCCACCTTTCACAGTCTGTATACCCGCCATATCGCTGACATCGACAACGAGGACGAAGACGCACCAAGGTCCGGCGGGCCTGGTCAAGTCTTCCTCCCGCTCGTCCTCTACGCTATGTGCAGCGTCCTCGACTGCGTCAAGGTAAGTCTCCATATATATATCCATCCTCCCGTATCTCCGATTCGCGGCTCATGCCCCGCTCTCACCGCCCCCAGGACCATCACGCGACAACGCTGCGGCTGCTGACGAGCTCGGCCAGCACCGCACGCCCCCGTCAGGAATAACGTAGGAAGAGCGGGGACACAACTCTGCCCGTACCTCGTCCCTAACGTATCGCGGGCACGGCTTGATAGTGGTTGCGACACGCGATGGAGGACGCATACGTGCGACATTGACTCGTAAGAGATATTCAACAATATGATACAAGGACAATACGATACCGACAACCACACGATACTCGGAGGCGAGTGCTGATCATCTCCAAGACACCTGCCAGCCTCCAAACCACCCACCACCAAGCGAGTTGAGTGGCAGCTCCAGCTGTTCTGCTTCCACAGCGTATTCGCTCGAGGTATACGTGCGAACAGGGGTGCTAGTACCGACGTCAGTCGATCTGGACGAGCGCAACTAAGAACGACGTACCATTCTCCATCAGTACCATGCTGGCGAGACATCATGAATGTGGAGCTTGCTCATGAAGACCTTCAAGATCTCCGCAGACGGGATCTTCGGGTAGTAGGAGTACCCGAAACTTCCGTACGCCCAATAGACCATGTCCTCGTCAGGCCGGTCGCTCGGCCTCCCCGTTTGTAAGGCCATGTGGTACTGCGTAAGGAAGCCCATCTCCAGCTCGTCGGCAACGCTCCGGAGGAGGGCAGACTTGTAGCGCCGACGTGAGACTGCATCTTCGGGCACGTTTTCGATTCGTTCCTCCTCGAGATATCTGGATATATGGGCTTCCATGATCTTGAAGCCGTATAGAACCTTGCAGTGGTCTCGAAGCTCTTCCGGAATGGGAGGCGTGGGCATATACGGTAGGGACGGGCTCAGCAGGCTAGGGCAGCAGTTAGCCAATATTGCTGAGGACGTATAAGCCCACAGATAGAACAAGACGCACGTCCATGTAATCTTGCATCGAGGCAGCCAGTCCTCGAGTTGTTGCGGCGGTGGCATAAAGTGACTGAGCTCAGATACCCTGTACAATCACGTCGTTCAATGTCACCTGCGATACGAGGAAGCTCAGTAGGACACACAATGACATGATGAAGTACGCGCGCGTGCTGGGTACTAGGGTAGGAGGTCAAGCTTCAGAAGCTCAAAGATGCAGGCGGCGTCCCTAGGCATTGTTCAACCCGAACCACCTCGGAGTGACCGGGCCGCAGGATTACAGTACTTAAGGCTCTATGGGCGCTAGGGGCAGCGCAAGGGCTTCCGCCAGTACTGGCCACCGCCGTCTCACTTCATGTTGACGTGCAGACACACCTGAACGGCATCAACTCTATCATCATGTTTCTGCCATCGTCTCCAACCTCACGGCCGAGTACTGCCCGCCCGTAACTCGTCCGGGTGTCCACTGAGGGGAATCCACACGGCGGACGACTACATACTTCAGGCGAGGAGTTGGCGTTCGACCCGCCCAAGCTTGAGAAGGAGGTGTAGAAGCCCGCAGACGTGCACCACCTCCACCGCAGACACGTCAAGCAGTATGAGTTGCACGAGGGCTGCTTCGCGCTCGAGTCCGCCAAAGGTGCGTTCATCCTTCTTGCTTCCTCTTTCCCCCCTCCCATTCGCCCCATCCCGTCGAGTCGAGGCAGCAGTCCAGCTCTTGACATGCTCGCCGTGGTACCCTCGGTGTCCCGTAGCACTATTTGATGATCATCCACGCGCGACTTGTGCGCTTTCTGCCCGGAACCACGGTAGTAGCTGAGACGGCTACAACATTATTGCGCCGCTTGCCAGTAGTTGTGTGCCGCAAGAACTCACTACACCCGCCAAATCCCACGTCTGCTCTATCGGCTGTCCGGACATCTGTAGGCTTTGCTTCCATGTGTTTCACGGCCAATCTCTGTCTGCATCTTCAGTATTGAGAGTAATCTGACTGCTGACGAACGTCCGCAGGTTGAATCCCGCTTATGCTGCTATGCTGCTAGTCGGCTTGTGGACGTCTTCTCGTCCATGTTTGACTATCTGTGCTTCTGCCGCACAGCTCGCATCGCGCGCACAACAGTATCCGCAACCTCCTCATCGGCAAGATCTAAGGCCACTATGTCATGTCTACACCCGCATGCAAAGGTACCGCATAGAATTTATATCGATCTCCTATCTTCTCTTGCATATTAGTTGCGAGTGTTGACAACTCTGCTCTTGTGCCGTCCGTCAGGAACGTTCTCGGCAACCATGGTTGGCGTGCGATGGTTAACCTAGCTGGTCACCGATAACCGGAACAACTCGCCCTGCGTTGCGCCTGTCAGCAAGCACCTCATCATTCACCGTACACGTCGTCATCCGTCTGACGGGCGGGAGAACCGGTAACCCCGCACGACACCCTTGCAATGACAAAATTCTCGGGCGCTACTCAATATCGTTCCACTCTGCGCCTGCGGTCCCTTGGCAGTGTCCGCTGGTGCCCACTCAAAATCAAAGCATATAACTGGAGCGCACGACGGCCACCTCTGCCAGTCGTTCTACCCGCCATGTCGCCGACATCAACAACGAGGACAAAGACGCACCAAGGTCCCTCAGGCCTGGTCAAGTGGGCGAAGCGCATCATTCTCGCGCTCGTTCTCTACGCTGTGTGCAGCGTCCTCGACCGTGTCAAGGTAAGTTTCTATATATGCTTCCTCCCGTGCCTCTTGTGTCGAGGCTCATGCACCGCTACCACCGCCCCCAGGACCGCTGGTATGTCCTCGACCCCACGCACCTCCACGAGCTCGCGCAGAATGCCGTGCGCGCGCACCCAAACGACATCCACTCCATCATCCCGTACATCGTCTCCAACCTCACCGCGGAGTACCCCGCCAGCTCGGGAAAGATTGCGCTGAACCTGGACACGTCCGAGTGGATGCTGAACAACGCCGGCGGCGCCATGGGCGGCATGTACATCATCCACGCCAGCATCACCGAGTACCTCATCATCTTCGGCACCCCGCTGGGCACGGAGGGCCACTCCGGCGTGCACACTGCGGATGATTACTTCAACGTCCTCATCGGCGAGGAGTGGGCGTTCGACCCGCCGAAGCTCGAGAAGGAGGTGTACAAGCCCGGAGACGTGCACCACCTCCCCCGCGGACACGTCAAGCAGTACAAGATGCACGAGGGCTGCTTCGCGCTCGAATACGCCAGAGGTGTGTTTCTCCTCTATCCTTCCCTTGTACCGCTCTCTTCCGATTGTAATCAACGCGGATCTCTAATATTGGGAACGGGATTGCTGACGAACGCCCGGGTTCCGCACAGGCTGGATCCCGCCTATGCTGCCGTTTGGCTTTGCGGATGTCTTGTCCTCCACGCTCGACTACTGGTCCTTCTACTGCACCGTCCGCATCACCGCGCGCGAGAACATCCGCAATCTACTGATCGGCAAAATCTAAAAATTACTCCGCCCATGTCTATAAGCACCCGCGTGCAGCAATACTGCATTTACTGTAATCATGCGCACGTAGTAACCCCTTGCACACCCCGCTTGCTAGCTGCGAGCATTGACAACTCTACTCCCGTTGTGATTCTATCGGCCAGGACACTTCCGACTTGGCGTGTGATGGTTAACTCGCCGATTCAAACAACTTGATTTCCCCTCTCGTCGTTCGATAAGCACCTGAATCGTCATACACTTCCGCAGACTTCCGCAGGCCGCACACGTTGTCATCCGTCTGACGGACGGTAGAACTGGTACCCCGCACGACATCCTCCTATGACAAAAATCCTCGGGCGCTACTGAACATCGTTCCACTCTGCACCCTGTGGTCCTTCGCAATAGCGCTGGTTCCCACTCAAAACCAACCGAAGTAGCCAGGGCGCACGATGGCTACCTTCCCAAACTTTTCCATCAGCTCAGATCCGCCATGTCGCCGAAGCCTCCCACATCGACGACGAAGAAGACACACTGCCAAAGTCCGGCAGGTCTAAAGTGGGTGAGACGCCTCATCCTCGCGATAGTCCTCTACGCTGCGTGCAGCGTCCTCGACCGCATCAAGGTAAGTGACTCTCACCCATTCCTTCAGTGCCTCCGCGTCGAGACTCATGCACCGCTACCAGGACCGATGGTACGTCCTCGACCCGACCCACCTTCACGCCCTGGCGCAAGCCGCCGTACGTGCGCACCCAGACGACATCAACGCCATCATTCCGTACATCGTCTCCAACCTCACCGCGGAGTACCCCGCGAGCAGCATCGCCCTCAACCTGAACGCGTCCGAGTGGGTGCTGAGCAACGCGGGCGGGGCGATGGGCGCGATGTACATCGTGCACGCGAGCATCACCGAGCACCTGTTCATCTTCGGGACGCCGCTGGGGACGGAGGGGCACACGGGCATGCACACCGCGGACGACTACTTCCATATCCTCGTTGGGGAGCAGTGGGCGTTCGACCCCCCGAAGCTGGAGAGGGAGGTGTATCGCCCGGGGGACGTGCATATTCTGCCGAGGGGCCATGTCAAGCAGTACAAGATGCACGAGGGGTGCTTTGCGCTCGAGTATGCTAGAGGTGCGGATCTACCAGTGTCTTGCAGGCATGCTCGGAAGCTGATGATCATGCATCGGGGGCGGACAGGATGGATCCCGCTGATGCTGCCATTTGGGGTCTTGGACGTGTTCACGTCTACACTTGACTTTTGGTCGTTGTACCATACTGTGCGGATATCGGTGAGGGAGTTCGCTCGCAATCTCCTTATCGGCAAAATATGAGTCGCATAGGCGCTTCTTGCCCTCGCCATGAGCTCTCTGCCCGAGACAGACCGTGCTGGCAGAAGACGTCGTCAAGACCGGCAGAAGAATGTCAAGTATGTGACGGAGACGACGCACTGCCCTCAACAATGCTACGCGGACTCAACATCATAGATGTGCAGCTTCTTCATGAAGCCCTTCACCACATCCGAGGACGGTAGTAGGAGATCCCGTACGATGCTAGTGCGTACCCCCAATAGACCATATCCTCGACAGGCCCGTGCTTCGGCAGCCACGGGAGAGCTTTGTGGTACTGCGTCATGAAGCTCATATCTAGTTTAGCGTCAACACTCCGAATGAGGGCAAACTTTAAGCGTTTGCGTGAGTCTGCATCTTCGAGTACATTTGTGATACGTTCCTCCTCGAGGTATCTTCCTATGTCGGCATCCGTGATCTTGCAGCCGTACAGAATCTTGCCGCGGTCTTGAAGCTCTTCGGGGATAGGAGGCGGAGGGATAGAGAGCAGGGATGGGTCAAACCTGTGGTGGTTTGGCTTTTGTTGAGGTACTAACCCAGGGATAGAACGACAACACACGTCAAGCCTGTGTACTTGTATCGAGGCAGTCATTCCGGGGGCTCGTAGGGCGGTGGCGTAAGGTCACTGAACAGGGTAGTTAGGACTATGTCGTTCAATATGCCCGCGACACGAAGAAGCTAGGACGCACATGAGTACGCTAACACGCTGGTGGCAGTTGGCAAAAGGTCAAGATGGGTCTGCACCGCCACGACATAGCGTCTGACCCACCGTGACGTACATACCTATTCTCCTGAACACCGCCCACCACATCCTCTACTTCGCACGACACAGCATGAACCGCGCGGATATACGTATGTTGCGCAGCAGGTCCTCTCACCAAGGCCCCTACGCCATACTTACCACACCGGTGCTGACTGGCAACACAAGGCTTCACCATGCCGAACGATGACACCCCAAGCCTGGCGGCGCCCACGCCAGCTAACGCTCGACAGTCTCATAAAACCGACAGCTCGGTCACACCCCCAGTCTCCAACAAAGCTGAGGACATAGCTTGGAAGTTTCCGACTCCCGAAGTGCGTTTCGCTGTTACTATGCGCGCGCTGTTCGGCGCGATGCTCACTCGATAGTACTACACAGGAAATCCGCGAAGAGCTGTCTGCGGAATTCACCAAGGATCAGAAGGAGACGGCCTGGATGGAGGCTGCCGAGGCCGTCAAGATATATCATGACGGCCTTGTGCGCCGTTGGAAGGAGGAGATGGATACTCTGCTCGTCTATGTGAGTGTTGCCATCATTGGAACTTGGCATAGAGCTGAGGCGACGCATCCTGCAGGCTGGTCTGTTCTCGGCGGTCTTGACCGCTTTCAATGTACAGTCCTATCAGCTTCTTCAGCCTGTCTCCACCGACTCGACAGTCGCGCTGCTTCGAGAGATCTCTGCACAGCTCGGCAGTTTCACGGTTTCCCCTCCTTTCGTGAATTCCACCCGTCAAGGAACTATCTTCACTGGCAACTCTATACAGCCTCCCCCTTTTCGCGCGCCGACGTCCGCGGTATGGCTCAACACCCTTTGGTTCTCCAGTCTCGTCTTCAGCCTCGCGTCAGCGTCCATCGCTTTACTCGTGAAGCAGTGGCTCCATGAAGCGACCGTACAGGGTACCTCTCGTGACAGCGCGCGACTTCGCCAGTACCGACTCAACGGCCTGGTCAAGTGGCGAATTGGAACAATTGTTGCCCTCCTCCCGATACTTCTTCAGGTCGCCTCTGTTCTCTTCCTTGCTGGCATAATGGTCCTTCTCTGGACCTTGCACGCCGCCGTCGCCGCCATAACATCTTCTCTCATCGCTGCGCTATTCGCTTTCTTCTTCGCTGTCACCGTTCTCCCTGTCTTCACGTCGGGCTGTGCTTACCGCAGTCCGGCATCCTTCGCGGTCTTTGCCACGTACAGGCGCGTGTGGAACGCAACCATGCGGACTGCCCGTCGTATCTGTCAAGTGGTCATCAGGTGGCATACTGCCTTGGCTTGCGGCGTCCCCCGAGTTACTGGCCTTCATCGCTTCGCTCACCGGCGCCGCTATTTGTCGACTTGGCGCGGCCGAGACCAGAACGACATCTACAAGCAACTCGGCGCGCTCGACCGCGCCATAGTCACCACGGCATACGCCATGACGGCGGACACGAAGTTCGTGTCCGAGATGCCTGTCGTATTCTCCGATTTGCCCCCAGATCAGGTGCCACAGTGTTTCGTCGACATCTGCAACTTCATGGAAGGAGAATGGGGCGACCGGGGAATACAGCAACGACTGCTCGAGGATCGTGCCACCCTGTCGTCACTGACGTGTTACGGCCTCCGACACATGCTTGCCCGAACGGACAAGGATACCGAAGCGTGGAGTGACGACATATATACGGTTTATCAGTACTTTTGCTTGGGGGACGACATGCCATCCAAGCGGTTCGCAGAGCTCGCATGCAAGACTCTCTGCCAACTCGCAGTGGAGTATCCTCCGCACATCGCCGTATACGATTCTGCCTGTTTGGTGCTGCGTGATGTGTACGACCGTCTGGGAGCGTGTCATTCATACGATACGCTATGTCACGGTGCGTCATTTTAATTGTGCGGGTTCGTTACAAATACTGATCTGCGCTCATAGCGAGAGCCATGCTTGAGCGGGAATTGGAGTCATGGGACCCATCCCGAGGATTCAAAGCGTTACAGAGTCATACAGCAGCCATATACGTTCTGCTGCATTGTCTCCGCGAGACCATCTCTGGGCGGTCCCAGCTCACCCCAACCCAGACCGATGCGATGCTCGCATGGGGTCAGGACACACTCTCGCGGGCTGTTCAGTGGCTGCGAGATCTGGAGTGGCAGGGCCTACACAATGGCTGCCTCGCTGTCTTAGGAGATGCGGCGGGAGTTGTTGTCTTCCCCCATATCGCGTCGAGTCACCTCATCATGGACATCATAGACCCACTCCTTGCCTTATCCTCGACTCCGGGAGGCCTCACGCTAATATCCGGAGAGCTCATCTCCGTCGTCGAAAATGCGTGGTCTTCTGCACAGGCTGCGTACCCGAATCCTATAGATATCATCCAAGGAGCTGGTCTGGTGTGGTGTTCAGGTTTGGACACTATAGACATGAAGCTACTGGAGCTAAGGGCTACTATTAGCGGACATCCGAATAGATATGATTGAGCGTGTACTGTATGGGGGAGAGATCAATATGTTGGAGGTCTCAGTCGACGGACACCTCTAGAAGAAAGTTCCTGATGACATATGATGAGGGGAATGGGATGGGCGAATGAAAGCCGGGCACGATAAAACCGGCGGAATCTCGGACGAAGCGTCGCAATTCGATATATTACATGTAGGCCTCCTCATCCATGTCGTCAAAGGGCCAGTGCGCCGCGACCAGAGCCCGTTCCTCATCATCATCGAACGCCGCCAATCCAAGCTCCTTCAACTGCTTGCTGCGTGCCATGGCCTCCTCGTAGTGCTCGGCGGGCATCCAGCCATCTGGCCCGACGCCGATCTTGTCCCGGACCACCTCTAGATACTCGTCCAGTTCTCTCAGCTCCGCATTCAGCTTCATCGTCTCGCGCACGTCATCTGGGTCAAGGCCGATAGGACACGGCAGGCCTCCCCCGGTGAGCGTCTCCCACTTCTCGGTTGCTTGTATCAGCGCAACCTTCAGGTCGAGCGTTTCGCCCTCCCACGGGGCACGGGCGTGGCGGAAAAGGCGGCGGCGGAGCGTGCCCATGGGTTCCGTCAATGCTGCATAATGAAGCATGTTGTACTTCCTCGTGCTTTCGACGTAGTGGTAGTGGAGGAGGCGGCGACGGTAGAGTTCCACCTCTCTTTCTCGCTGGGGCTCGTCCATGTTGTTCACGTTATCCGGGAGCGAAGGCGGCGTCATGGAGTCCCAGCCTGCATCATCATAATTCTGCAGTTGGTCAGGTATACCGGCATGGAGAGACAGGGGTAGGATTGAGGTGTGCTGCCAGTCAATTAGGGAGGCAATGGCGTACGAGTTGGAGTCTGGAGACCAAGAAACTAGGATATTACTCGGCTGGAGGTCGGGATGGCGAATGCAGAAATGGTCGAGGGCCGGGTCCCTAGTGACCAGTGACGGCGCGATGCGCAGATAACGGTTCAAATTCTCGATGTGTTCCGATGGCTGCTGCTCCTGGTACTGATAAGCTTCCCTCCTTGCGCGCTGGAACGGCAACAGCGGTCGACCAAACCGCTGTAAGTAAGCTCGTTCCTTTTCAGCTCCTCTTACGAGGGCTTCTTCGGCATTTTCGTCTATAGTAATGAGTTAGTTTCAGAGTGTCATGAAGAACGAAGGGAACGGCCTACATGGTCCTCGATCTACGTCCAGCTGCGACCTGCGGCCAAACCATAGATGCAGGCTTGTCTCTGGACCGACGCAAAAACGCTTGTCCGACTTCAGCGCGATGCCCGGCCTAGTAGTCCCAGAGGTGCCCCCAGCTATATTCGCCAGGTCTTCGGTAAAGTACAGACTTCCACCGGCCGGGAAAGCCATCGACATCATCTTCGACTCCAGTTCTACAAGTTGACGCATGATGGGGATTATGTTGCCTTCCCTTAGGTCCGACATTAGTACGTCGGCTAAGCTGATGCCTTCTATGAATTGCATGAGAATATACTCAGTTCCCGCCGCGTTGTCCGGTGTAGGCGAGTATCGGTATACTTCCGGCGTAGGCAGTCCAGCAGAACGGAGGAAGGCCAGCGTAGCCACTTCGCTAGCGACAGCGAAGTACTTGGGAGCCGTAGCCGGGTAGGGGATGCGCGCCACCATCCGGAAGCCGTCGCGCATGGTAATGAGGAAGACGCGGTTGAAACCGCCCTCGGCTAGTTTTCTCAGGCTCTCAATATCATCAGGACTCCGCTTGACGGACTCCGCTGCGAGCCGACGTAGCCCATCGACATTGAAAGCATGCCTGCGCTCTGCGCGGCGAAGCTTGTCATTGACACTGGACAGATCAGATCACGGGCTAGACGCATAAGCCTTGAACAACATGCACTTACATCCACCGCCCTGACGTATAATCAAATAGGTCGCTGTCGCTGCGAGGCCCGTGCGTCATGACGGAATATGCGCGACATGGCAGACAAGGGGCCTGGGCGGCTACTAGTATGGGGCTCCGCGGCGAGGATTGAAGACGGCGCAGAGACTGTATCATTGGGGCTGCGCCAAACTGAGGGACGAGCCTCGCTCTCCGAAGAAAGGACATCCTATGGACGTGGGTGGGCGGAAGAAGGCGGACGAAGCGATGTCGGCGCGGAAGAAGGAAGAGTAAGTACATTACTATCAACTTGAAGTAAGTACGATGCACTGCCACCGGCGTCTGACACTGGCAAGAAGATCGATAGCGCCCTCAACCTCATGCTGAACACCGCCCACCAGGTACCCATATTTCGCACGACACAGGTAGGGTATGTGTCCACGTACACCAGGCAGAAGGACTTTTGCCTGGTGCTCTGACCAAGACCGCAGGACTCGGACATCCCTGCGACTTCACCCGAGGATACCTAGTCACCACTCAGTCGCTTGCGAAACGTTATGCCAGTGGCCGACGAGGACGCCGCGCTGATCCCAGCTAAGGCCGAGCAATCTTGCGAAACTGATATGGCGGACATGCATAGCGTTGCGAAGCCCGAGCAGAATGACGATCCAGCATGGAGTTTCCCGACTCCTGAGGTACGTTCCCTATGTCGTACATGCGACGCGCTCCGATGCTGATCCGGAATTCCAGGAAATCCGCGCGGAGCTGTCTGCGGAATTTACGAAAGAGGAGAAAGAGAAGGTATGGACGGAGGCTGCGGAGGCCGTCAAGACATACCATGAAGATCTTGTGCGCCGATGGAAGGAAGAAATGGATACTCTCCTCGTCTACGTGAGTGCAGCCGCGGTGATCGTCGTAGAGAACGAAGAGCTGACGCATCCTGCAGGCGGGTCTGTTCTCGGCGGTCTTGACCGCTTTCAACGTGCAGTCCTACCAGCTCCTGCAGCCTGGCTCTACGGACTCGACGGTCGCACTGCTCCACGAGATCTCTTCACAACTCAGCAGCTTCACGATTACGCCTCATTTCGTCAATTCCACCCGTGACGGAAGCATCCCCGGCCATATACAGTCCCCCTTCCATGCACCGACGTCCGCGGTTTGGCTGAACACACTATGGTTCTCCAGCCTCGTGTTCAGTCTCGCATCCGCCTCCATCGCCCTGTTCGTGAAGCAGTGGCTCCATGAAGCGACCGTGCAAGGTAATCTGCACGAGAGCGCAAGGCTGAGGCAGTACCGTCTCAACGGACTGCTGAAGTGGCGCGTCGGGACGATCGTCATGATTCTCCCGATTCTCCTGCAGCTCGCTTCTGTGCTCTTCCTTGCCGGCCTTGTCGTCCTGCTTTGGACACTGCACACCACCGTGGCCGCCATAACCTCCTCCTTGGCCGCCATCCTCTTCACCTCCTTCCTCACCGTCACCGTACTACCAGTGCTCAAGAGCGACTGCTCTTACCGGTCTCCTGCATCCTTCGCCATCTATGCAGTTCTCCGATACACCCGCAACGAGGGTCTCCGCATGGTCCGTGATATCTGTAAGGTCATCTATAGGTGGTCGATGCAGTGGGAGGTGTTGATCAACATCTACCGGGCCCAGTTCGACCGACTGGGTATATTTGCACACGAGGCGTACGACAACATGCCGACATGGCGTGGTCGGGACCAAAACGAGATCTACCTGCATCACGGCGATCTCAGTCGCGCCATAGTCACGACCGCATACTGCACCACCACGGATACGAAGTTTCTGTCTTCTATGCCGGTAATATTCTCTGATCTGCCCCCTGATCAAGTGCCGAGAGTCTTCGGAGACATATACAGCTTCATGGAGACAGAATGGGGACACTGGCATCTTCCAGATCGTCTACTGTGCATAGATACGATCACGCTGCCATTGTGCGCGACGTACGGCATTCGACATATGCTCGCGAGGTCCGACAAGGGTACCGACAGGTGGCGTAACGATGTACAGGTCATCTTCCGTCATTACTTCGTCGGCAAGCAGTCAACCGAGAAGTTGGCGGAGCTGGCCTGCAAGACCCTCTGTCACTACGCTGTGGAGGACCGCGTCGTCTTTGGAGGAGCGTACACGACACTCAAGAAGATGTACAGAAAGCAAGGAGCGCGACATTCGTATGATACGCTGGCTCACGGTGCGTCTCTATGACTTATGTTGACATTTCACGACTGACTTCTGTCTCACGGAAAGCTCAAGCTATGTATGAGGTGGAAATGGCTGCCTGGGACCCGTCTCGGGGTTGGAAGTCGTTCAGAAATACGATGCAGGCGGTCTACGTTCTTCTCCATTGCATTCGTGCGGCGGTCTCTGGCCAATCTCAGCTGACCTCCTCGCAGACTGACGCAATGCTTGGATGGGGTCAGCAAGAACTCTTCCGTGTACAGGAGTGGTTGCGTGGCTTCGAGTGGGTCGGGCTGCACAAGGGTTGTCTTGCAATTTCCGGGGATGCTGCTGCGGTCCTCGCGTTCCCCCATATCGCATCCCGCTATCTCATCAAGAACATCATAAACCCGCTAATCGATTTGTGCTCGATGCCGGGGGGTCTTGCGCTGGTATCCGCGGAGCTTGTCTCCACCATCGAGCACACGTGGTCTTCCGGACGTCTGGCATATCCAAACCTCGCGAATGAGGAGGCAGGGTTTGTGTGGTGCGATTCAGGGCTGAACCACATAGACTCTCGGTTGGAAGAGTTGAAAGCATTGGTCGGTGGATGTCCCGCGTAGGCTTTCCGCGCTCTCGATACGTCCGCACTGAGGACTTTGGCACTCTCACTCCATTTAGTTGCATGTTCACTACTTCAGTCGTGATGAGTTCAATTCCAGATGTGATCATGAGAGTTCGAGCGTCCATCCAAGTCTTTTCATTCGGTACTTATTTAAGCTCGATCGAGAGTAGCCCGACCGCATCGGGAGAGCGCGGACCTGGTCAGGAGCTGTTATGCATCCAGTCCACTCTCAACTTCGTGCACAACGCACCCTACTTCGCGCTCCTCCTCTTAGTGATGCAACACCGGCTCAACTCGGCTGGCTGGGGCGTTCCGAAAGGGTTACCAGAGACCAAACTTAGCGGAGATCTCGTCCCGCTTCAATCCCGGATCGCCCCCTGCGGCCGAGATTTGGGTAGACCGGAGCAAGGTCCTTCACAAGTCATCTTCGTTGACCGGACGTGCCAGTCAAGTTTTTTGCGGGATGCAGGGCGGTTCGAAGGTGGCCGTGAAGATATCCCACCACGACAAGTCGCGTCGCGCAGAGGAGGATATTGTCAAGATGGCAAGGGATAAGGCCGCGTTGACGACGTTCCCCCTCACGAACCACCTTCCTAACTGTCGGTATAGCCGCGACCTCCCTTACGACTCTGCATGGATCCGCGCGTTCCTTGGTCCCGCCTGGCAACTTGTGGCAAGATCCTCCGTCTGCATCACGTATCCCCTATCTCACAGTGTGGGAGATGTTGATGCCAATCTACACGGTGCCCGCTACGGATTTCGTTCGTTGCTGGTTAGAAGTCGTTCACGGTAAGTCACACTTCAACATTGCAATGGTGAACGGCAGGCTTATGCGTTCCCACAGATTACTTTGGAAGGAGGGCGTCCACCATCTCGACCCGGACCTCGCCAACACGATGGTGCGGAAGGTTGACGGAGCGTATCGCCGCGTCCCGAATGACTGGGATTTAGCGACTATGGGGGCAGATGAGCACCATCGCCTCTGCCACGACAATTCGCACCCCGTCGGCAACTGGATCTTTATGGCTCTTGACCTCATGACCGACGAAGGGCACAACGTGCCACGGCTCTACCGCCATGATCTTGAGGGTTACACTTGGATCCTCCCATGGGTCTTCCTCCAGGCTTCAATACGACGAGCAGAACACGGAGCATGAGACAAAGCAGACCTGGCTGTGGAAGAGTCCCTCGTTGGACGACGCCAGGAACGCGAAGCAAGACTTCCTACTCACAGTTCGCGATAGCAGGCCGCAGCCGAAATGGGAGAGCCAGTGGGGGCTGGTGCAGCGCATGCGCAAGATCTTCTTGGACATCCATGTGATGTTCAAGATCAAACGTGAGGAGCAAAAGTTGTGGAGCCAGGATGGAGCGTCGGTCGACACAGAAGATCCTGCGCCGGTACCGGAACTGTCAGACGAAGAGTTGTATGACTGGTTCTGGCGCGAGGTTGAAGATTACTATGGTTCTCTAGGTCCTGAAGGCGTCAGCAGCTGACTACTATACGGCAGTATCTTCGTCTTTATGTGTCAATGCACGTTATAGCTAGTACGTATATGTCATAACATGTGCCTCGAGTGTACCGTCTCCCCTTATGAGTTGGTCAAGCCCCTCAGCAACTTGAAGATGCAAAGTTGAAAGGACTTCGTAAGTAACATGCCATGATCAAAGTCGGACGCCGGAGACGGGAGTTCTATAAGGACCGCTGTATGGCCAAGGGTGGAACTGCGCTCGCGCGTTGCCCACATTGATGACATCGTGACTGGCACCTGCTACTTCAACCGCTAAGTGACAGGAGTATCGACCGGCACTGCTTAGGAATCGTCCCGCCAGGACGAAGTACGCTGGACGAGCCCGACCCTCATTGGAAGAGCGGACCTCGGATTGTTAGCGACGGTGGGGAAGCTGATGTTCGACAGATTCCATACGACCGGTTTATCAGAAAGCTCGAAGTTAAACTTGCTAACGAGCAAGCACAGTACGACTTCTGAAATACCACAGGCATGTCAGCTCACCGCATGCGACCGGACATGTTGGTCACTCACTCATCTCGAGCTGCGAAAACTTGAAGCCACTGCGTTACGCGGTAAGGGTCGATCACGAAAGAGAAGCAAGGAGAGACCCACATGCAGGCTCTTCCACCGCCTGAGAACGTCATCCTGGAGCGGCCGTTTGAGCACACCTCTAAACGGACAGATGGAACCACGTACAAGTTGGAGTACACGCCTGGTATCTTCGCTCCAGCAATGCCGTCCGGGAGAGCAGTGAGCCAGCGCTCCGGTTTCCACTCTCCCGCGTCTTCGCCCCAGAGAGCCTTGTTTCGGTTGGAAGAGAACATACCGACGCAAACTGGAGTGCCCTTGGGAACAGGGATCTCCCGCAGGGCGGTTCCGTCGAGCCCTCTGATTGGTTGAGACAGAGGGAGCACCGCATCTTGCAGAGTCCTGTATGCGGCGAGCGAGGTCAGCACCGCAACAGCGGTACCCAGTGATGGTACTTACTCCCGGAACATGTTGGTGACCGGAGGATGGCTGTTCGCGAAGTGTCAGTTAGCTCAGTAAGACCACACAGCGCATCGACTCGACATACAGACGCAAGGTCTCCCGACAGACCGCATCCAGATAACGGAGAGATTCGAGACCGTCGTAGTCTAGATCACCACCCTTCGACGCCTCGAGGACCTCCTTCCTCAACTTCTCCTGGGCGTCCGGGTGTGCGGCGAGCAAACACAGGGTCCTCGATAGAGCGTTCGACGTCGTATCCATGCCGGCAAAGATGAAGGTCCTGGAAAGACGGGTCACGACTCATACAGTCAAGGACTTACTGGAGAAGAAAGAACTCACGACATCTGTGCGATTACTTCGTCTTCAGGCAGTCTGTCTCCCTCCGATGCGGACAAGTTCGCCCTCACTGCCAATGGAGATACGCTGAGTGCGCACACTCCAAACGAGTAGGCAGGCTGGACGTACTCAGTATACTCATGATGTCCTTGCCTTCCCCAATCTGCCTCGTGACAGCTTCGTCGCCCTGTGCCAAGGCCCGCTTCCTGTCCTCGTATATCTCAACCGAGCGGCGGTGCAGAATGCCGACAATGCGGCTCAGTTCTTGCAAACCAGACTGAGGTATCATGCCCATGACCTTCCTACGTGTCGCATCGCTGCCGGTGTCGGGGAGATACGGCACAAGGCGACGAAGGTGGTTGACCTTTGACATGGTAGCACTACATGCGCATCAGCCAGTGATTGGGTGGCATGACCTGGAGGCAACGTACGGAATTGCTTTGATCGCCATTGCGAAGTCATCCGGGGTATCTGCAACTAGTGGGTCGAAGGAATAGCCGAGACCGGCTTGGCCGATCAGTTCGAGCGCGGTGCGACCCATCCAGGCCAGCATGTCCAACTCAACGGGTCCTGCTTGCCCGGAGACTCTGTCCTCAAGAGCCTTGACTAACTTTGGGCGGCAAGGTCAGTGGCGTGCGCGGTGGCAGGTAGTGGCGGAGGGATGAGTACTACACACCTTGTGTCCCACTTCATTAAATATCGGGACCATGCCGCGCATATGAGCGATAGAGAAGACAGGGTTGAGCATTTTCCGCTGCCTCCGATGATTGTCGCCTGCATGATGTGTTACTGGATGAACGGACGGCGAAGTGTAGTACAGACGTACCCAGGCTGGCGACTATTCCTGGACCGAAACGAATCCTGTTGAACCTGCGTTGGATGTCAGCACGAAGGCCCAGGAAGACGTTGTCGAGCAAGTGATACGTACTTCACGACCCAGGCGGGCATCGGGAAAATGTGCGCATCCTTCACGACGACGTGATGCATAGCGAGTGGATCGAAGACGTAGAGCAATCGATTCTACGGCTCGAAAGCTGAGCGATCGGAGACAACTGCGACATGTAGCAGAGGACTCACGCCGAGCGGACCACGAAGGCAAGCGACGCCGGGATACGATTCGGTAAGGTGCTCAACGAAGCCCCACCCATACTTGGGGCTGATGAGCTGCCTGAGATTACCTGTCATGATGTCGGTGCTCAGAAAATGACACAGGGAAAGATGAGCCACGTGCTCACCATACAAGAAAGAGTTGGACGGTGGGCCAGGTATATTGTCCAATGGGGACCTCAACACGAGCTGCTTCAAGTACTTCCACAGCACCCCCGCGACGATGAGAAAGACCGAGGCCTGAAGAAGTGGATAAAGCATCGTCTGACAAGATGAGGCTGTAGTTGCAAGATTCCAGGTCATCGAACCTTCCTGCTTAATATACGCAGGACTGAGGGGTGCGGGCCGCTATATGTCCCACTGGTCTCCACGCAAGATGCATGTCGACAACGTACGTGCGACTTCCAGTCAGATTATCGGATCTCTTCGGCCGCAATGTATAGATGCATCTTGAATGGACTTGGTATTCACAGAAGAAGGTTCGCGCCGGGGACGATGTGGGTCGGTACGCAGGCCCTGTTGTTTTGTATTCGCACGTTGAGAAGAGCCGATGTCTTCTGTGCACTCCTGTCGGCCGAACTCGACACTAGAAGGTATGAGTTACGAAGCTGTCCGTGCTAGCCTCTGAGCGTCGAAGGTTGGAGTCGGTGTGATTCGGCGTGGCGAGGTCATACGAGAGTCATCAGCGGGACAATGCAGCCGTGAACACTAAAAGCTGTCAGTAGGTGACACCCCTGCAAGAGCGACAACCACTTACAACCATATACAGCATCGCTCAGCCGAGAGCCAGCACGGGACGACAGGAAGACCTGTGTTCCCTTCATGACCGGACTCGTACACCCTCGTCATGGAGATCCGTACTTTTTGGATTGAGCGCTGGGTAGTATACACGCTGTCGGGTTACTTCGCATACACCTGTTCTCTCTACACGAGCTTGAGCAAGTCGCTCATGACGCCCATTGCAGTCACAGCCGCGCCCGCACCCGCGCCTTGCACGACGAGTGGTCTCGCGCCATACCGCTCCGTGTGGAACATGATGATGTTGTCAGAGCCTCCAAGCGCAGTCGCAAACGCATGCGTGACGGGATACCTGCAGTATTGTTAGCACATGTCGGCCGGAGATGGTGCTGGGACGTACTTCTCCAAGTCTGCCTTTATGACACCCGTGGCCACGTCGATGACACCAGCGTATCGTAGGACCTTGCCCTCCTTGAACGCATCCGCGCGTAACTTGTCGAAGTGCGCGTCGAACTCTGGGAGACGCTTGATGAACTCGTCTCCGGAATCGATGCCCTCAAGCTCCGGAGGGATGAGCGATTTCGTGTTGACGGACTGATAACCCGAAGGGAGTGCGGAGCGGAGGGATGGGACGAAGCGCGAGAGAATGGTGAGTTTGCGCGCGACATCTGCGCCATTCAGATCGTCGGCGGGGTGTGGCTCCTATGCCGCGGCGAACGTCACGCATTTGTCGGGGAGATCAGAGGCATGCAAAGGAAGGGACGTACCGTGTAGCCTTTCTCTCGGGCGATGCTCACGACCGACGAGAAACTCGGACCGCCCTCCTTCCCGGTGGAGAACTCATTGAAGATATAGCTCATCGTCCCCGAGAACACACCCTCAATCTTGGTGATCTGCGGGTGTGGTCCCCATCAGCTCATGGCCACACATACACGAACTTAAGCACACGTACATTGTCCCCGGTCGCAACGAGATCCTTCAAAGTCGAGATGATCGGCAGGCCAGCCCCCACCGTCGCCTCGTTCAAGAATTTTGCCCCGCTATCCAAGCTGGCGGCCAGAATCTGCTCATATAGGGACAGCTCTGAGGAGAATGCCTTCTTGTTCGGCGTGATGATGTGGACTCCGAACTCCAGGAACTGGGGGTAGAGCGCGGCCACATCGTTCGAGGAAGTGTTGTCGACCAAGACTACCTCCTGACCCGGCTTCACGAGGCTCGCGAGTTCGCGGAGCAAGAATTGCAAGTTCGGCTTTCTTCCAGAGCTAGCAAGCTCGTCCTGCCAGTTTGATGCAGAGACAGACAGTCCATCGGGTGCGAAGACGGTCGACTTGGATGAGGACAGAGAGACGAGACGGAAGGGACTGGGTGTGGGGAAGGTTAGAAGCTGTTTGATGAACTCGCCTCCCACGAGCCCGACGCCCACGACCGCGATCCTGAACGTCTTCGTGGTTGACGCGAGGTTGAGAATGTGTGCCATGATCACGACGAAGCTAGGAGTAAGGAGAGTTGATCGATGGCTTCAAGTCTCGTTCTGCTCGAGCTCGAGTCAGAGCTACAGTTTACAAGCTGCAGTTCTTCCTAGTTCTGCCCAGTTCTGCCCGCGCTGCATGCATGTATATGTTGATATTGCCCTTAGCTCGCCATACTCAACCACATGCCTTACAGTAATCACGTCATCGCGGTATAGAAAATATGGCGAGTGAAGTGCAGACAGACGTTTCGGGTGAGACACGTTCTCCGAGAAACCTCACACCGGTACACATCAGAGTCTCCATGGCACAAATACAAGTCTCAAGTAGCCTTCGTCCTCGAGCTGATCTCAGGTCCACCACGCCAAGATACCGCTCATGCATCCATACGATTCTTGAACTCGCCCCGGCGCACAACGCGCTTGAACCACCTCAGAGGCTCAGACACCGTCAATCGAGCGGGATACGCATGCAGCAGATCACCAGCTGGCCACTCACAGCTACATTCCGACCAAAATCGTCCGACTGGGCATTAGACATGGTATAAGTACATGCATGGACATTCATTGGCGTAAAATCATGGTGAGGTCATGCGGGGATAGCGCAGGAATTGGTGTAGTGTACATAGTCCGCGAGTAGATAACCTATTGTAGCACTTATGCATCATGGATACTTTTGTAACATACCGAACCAAAGGGAAGCGTCACAACGTCTTGACGAATCATTATAACATCTAGGAGCAAAGCAAGGATCAACTGAAAGTGACAACGGACGGTCGTGCTTGTGATGGAGCGTCTGTTGTCGGACTGGAGGGACCGGGCGCGGATGTTGCATGGCTGTGACTGTCCGAGGAATCTGGGCTTAACTGAAGGTCGGGGCTGTCCGTGCGTACATCAGCATCGTAGGGCGACGGGGTAACAGTGCGTGGAGTGTTGGCTGGATTAGTCGTGGCGCGACTGGCAGCGACCAAGTTGTCCTCCGAACCTGACATGATATTGAGGGAGGGAGACGTCCAAATCCTGACCCCGCCGTCGTGGCTTCCCGTCGCGAACATGAAGGTGTCCCACGCGTGATTCCAGGCAATGCATGTGAGATCACCGCCGACTGTTTGTGCCCGAATATGATGGAGTAAAGTACCAGACTCGCGATCCCATATGTGAATGTCGCCAGCTGGGATCAGGTCAGCCTTGACGACGGGATGGAGAGAACATACAATGCAGCTGACCTTTACCAGCACACAGCACCAGCTGATCGTTTCTGCCGCCGAAGTAACTAGGCCCAGCGAAGTCAACCGGCACCTTAGGCATGTACGTGTGCCTCAGAGATAGTCGTACGGAGTCCTTGACCGGATCGAGCTTCCAGAGTTGCGGTGGTGCCTACGCATGCCGGTGAGCACACCAAGCTATGCTGCCTTAGAGCAGCTTCGTACCTTATTCTCGTAACTGACCAGGGCTACCTGGTCATTCCTTGCCAGTGTGATGTCACGAACCTCATGTAGCACAGGTACACGACTGTCGACATCGTTAGTGCACGCCCATCGATAACAATATATGATACGCACTTCTCGATCTCTTCCTTTACCATGTTGTACACTGTTTCGATACGCATGAGACAATGAGCGCCGTGTCACATCCAACCATGCAAGCCAGACCCACCGATGATCTGTTTCTCCGCCCTGCATTTGCTTGGATGCAGCCCGTCTGCAGAAGCCGTGAGTGTTCCGACGCAGACCATGCGTACGTTGTCCTGAGTTACTGCGACGTCGTGTAGAACCATGCGATCGAAGTGGTACTGTGCGAGAACGTTTCCTTGAAGATCCTAGGATGGGGGTTCAATTCAATGCCTCTAGTATCGTGCGACGGACTGACCAGTTTGGTGACATCGCTCTGCTCAACAGACAAGAACGCTAGGGCCGAGCTCAGCACGGCGCTCATGGGCTGACAGACGCAGCGTCGAAAACTCACCTTCGCCACCCGGAAGCCATGCGATCGACAGGACGGTCCTACGGCGATCTATCGTCTTTCGGCACACGCCGTCCTGATTGTGAAGAAAGTCAACGGTTGCTTGGTGAGTAGACCAGACAGTCACAACACACCTCCGTCCAGACCTTGACGCCGCGATTCAGCTTCGTGAGTAGCAGATGACCGCTGGGAGACCTAGCAACGTCTACGTGAGACAGAGGCCATTGCAATATAATGCGAGATGGCATACCATGCCACTTGACCGACGAAACCTTGGGGATGGGCGAGAATACGGTGTGACGTGAACGTTTCCTGCGAAGACCTCCCTCGTACGGCATCTGTAGAAGAAAAGAAGGCAATACTTACGCCGACCTTGAAAATCACCGACGTGCGATCCCAACTGAAAGCCATCTCAGCAACGTACTCCTGCAGGGATGCCACAGCACCCACCTCGAAGTCGCCAAAAACTTCCCGTTCGGAGAGAACTGCAGATGTCTGACCAAAGCCGAGTGCGCCTCGAACGACTGCGTCGGGTGCAAGCTCTTCAGTTTCGGCATAAGGGTGCCGACCCTAGAGTTCTTGAGCACGCCCACGGGCTCGGCCTCCCTGCCCTGGCCGTCCGACGACATCGTGCGCTGTCTCCTAGGATTCTTGCCGGAAATCGGGAACACGGAGGACGCCGCGCGCATCTTCATGACTGCCCGCACGGCGTGCGCGAACCGCCCCTTTCCGGAGTCTTGTAGGGGACTGGTCGACTCAGACATGATGCTCGCAGTTCCATCACCATCGCCGCCGTCGAAGGATGTCACCGTCGGAGAGGCATGCTCAGCGATGGGGAGGAGAGGCCCCACATCCGAAGCTGCACGTCGTTGCACCGTGGGCGAGTTCGGCTCCGGGGTCATGCTGATCGGGTTGGGCGTGACAGCGCGCTCGGGGTCCGGCAGCTTCTCGTTACTGGGAGTGCTGAGGCGGGATAGCGTCCGGGAACTGAGTTCAGAGACGGCTTCGCGTAACTCGCGGAACTGGGCCCGAACCCAGCGCGAAGCCGACCACGCCAACGCGCGTGGCTCGTAGATGAGCCACTTGATGCCGCGAGTCGACTTGACGCGGACCTTGGTCTCTGAAAGGATGTCGGCCAACCATTTCGTGCCGTGGTGACGGGAGAACGCCCACCGCTCGGATGCGAACCAGGCCGACACTGCGGTAAGGCCAACGATACTGCACGCCGAGAATACTGTCGTCAACGTGCAGGTCACCGAGTGCTGAGGATGAGTGGTGAGTGCGTGCATCCTAAGGCGGTGCATGCGATCGTCTTACCTGATGGGAAGCATAGGCAAATAGGACCAAGCCGATAGAGAAACAGGCGACGGATAACACCAGGAACGCAAGCGGCGACCTCTTGATCCAGATGAGCACCCACCACGGTACCCGATGTCCAGGCGAACGACTGGAGGCGGGTAATATCAGTATCGTCCTTGCCAGAAGAGCACCATACGTACTACATAGCCTGCTTCCAGGTGACACCGAGCAAGCTGTTCACCGCAGCCCCAATGCTAAACACCAGGGACGTGAACCAGAAGGAGTTCACGGCATTCGCCAGCGCGGTGTCCGTTGTATCAAACGAGAACTGCATGGTCGTCGCAGTGACGGCGGAGAAGAACGTCGCCACCGTACTGAGGTTGAGCAGATTCTGACTGGCATGTTTCTGTGCAAACCGGATCGTCGGCACACCTGCGAGAGGGGACTGAGTTTAGCCTATCGACGAAGGCTCGTCGGCCCATGCTGAGACAGACCTATCTCGATGAAGACCGACAACGATGATGTGATGCTGTCTATGTGCTCTCCCATCTCGCCGCTGAGGTCGTGGAGGTAGCGTTGCACCGCAGGGTACTTAAACTGTCCTGCACTCATGTCAGTATGGATATATGGCGACAGCTCATGGTGTGAATACCTTCGTACGCTCTCAAACAGGATGCCCAGTACTATGCCGTCAACGTCAGCTCGAGTTCACCGCAGCGGAGGAGTACGAAGCTGTACCTTCAGGTCTCCCTCGAGTGACAGAATGGCCGAGTTCACCGCCTCATCGGTAAACTCAGGAAACTCATTCAGGCAGTCCAAAAACGTGGTGACGTCCACTGCGAACATCTGCAACTGCTCCGGAAAATCCTCAGGATCCAGCTTGTCTGATACCTTGGGATTGTGGACGTGCGGCGGCGCCCTGTGTCGCTTATTCTTACGGTGGTACTGCGCTAGATTAGGCGTCGTGAGGGAGTCGCGAGACTGGTGGTGAATCTTCCGAGGGAAGAGGTCAGCCGCATTCTCTCGGAACAGGAAGAGTATTTGCGCGAGGCGGCTGCGGAGCTGGTACGACGACGAGAGGATACCGACAGAGCTCCCTAGTTGGCGGGCTGCGTTGGCGAAGTTCCGGAGCTGAACGGCGGCCGGGTCAGCAAGCATGGGTCAACTGCAACGTCGTTTCGACACACCTCTTTGTCCAGGTTCATTATACGTCTGTGAATGACATCAGTATCACGACGCAGCGAGTGCAAAGGAATGACGGTTGACCTCTGGAACTTGTTGAATGCTTCTGCGCCGACCTTCTGGAGATGCTCATCGACAGTAGCTATACGGTGACTCAATGAGCGGCCTGCCAGAGCGACCAGAATTCGCATACGTACGGACATCGCGGTCGTCTTCAAAGCTTGGCTGCTGAGAGGGTACTGTGTGATGTCCAATCAGTCACTATGGTTCGAAAACAGAAAGCGGTGGTGGCAGGGGACTGTGAGGATCCAAATGGGACACGGTGGGGACGACTGATGTATAGCACACGACCACCGCTAGTTCGCGCGGTCGGGAGTGACACGGGGTGTCATCCTTGAAGCGGGGCAGGGATTTGGGAATGCGTACGAAGATGAAACTGAGTACACTGAGTACACACCTATTCCTTCCAACTCCTCATCCTTGCTCAACTCCGCTAGCGCATCCAGCAAGCTCAAAAGAGTCTGCTTCCGCTTGTGTCCACGCGTCCCTTGCTGTTCCGAAGTTGGACCTGCCTGGATGGAGGTGAAGTCGTTCGGGTTCGCGGGAAGTTCGTCTACTCCTGCAGATAAGATGTGAGGGAGGGCAACATGAGATCTATGACGACGTACCTCGACCCATGGCTTGGGGAATGATGTTGCTGAACTGCTTCCAGGACGGACTGCAGTACGCGCTCGAGATGTTCTATCAGACTGATCAGCACGGCGTGCTGCTGTGGACAGCGATGAGTCTCACAAGTCGTTCAGTCGTAAAGGTCGTAAAGGCTCAGTGGCAAGTGCAGCTCTGGTGAGAGAGCGGGAGACACAAATCCGGGGTTCGCTGTCGGCCCTCGGGGTACGCGACTTAGCGCTGATTGATGATGTGGGCTGGAAGGAGGCCGCCTCGTGGCGAGTTACGACCGTAATGCGCGCGCGGCGCCGTCGGTCGTCGTCCGCGCGTGGGTGCATCCGGGTCTTGTCGTCGGAAACATGCTGCTCGTCGTCGATGGCGGTCAGGAGGATGGGTGTATGTAGTCAGAGTTACAGTCCAAACACCTACGATCGAAGGCAGAGATCTGCAGATTCAAATAAGGGCGATCCCTGCATTGTAAGCCGTGGGAATCAGGTCATTACATTATGTTGTGACAGCGTCCTTTCAGTCAAACATCAATACCAGCTTGAACCGGAGCTAATCCCCGTTTGAAGGAGTGGTCTAGCATCTGCCCAGATCGAAGCCAAATCCCTCCATAACACCTCGGCCTCATACCATGTCCTCTTCTCCGCTGTCTGACGTGGCGAGCACTGAAGACCCGTCGTCGCGCTCGTCGTTCGACAGAGAACGCATCCTGGGCTCGCCGCCACCTCAGAATGGACTCAAGACTAACGGAGATGCACCGCCGGTGCCCGACGACCTCGATCCGGTACAGCGGCTGGAGCAGGAGCTACAGCGGACACGAGAAGAGAAGGACACGTTGGCCACGCAGTATCGGACCCTGCTTGCGAAGCTCACGACGATGCGGACGACGCTGGGAAACAAGCTGAAGCAGGATGCCGTGCGTATCTCGCCACCTCGTCTCGTCGTACGCGCTCAACGTTCGATGCATAGGAAGAACTCGACCGTCGGGAGCAGCTAGTGCAGCAGCTTTCGGTGCAGAACGAGGATCTCGCCGCCACCGTGGAGACCCTCAAGTCCGAGCTCATCGCGTCTAACGAGGAGGCGGAGCGCGCGTCCAGAGAACTCGAGACTTTGCGCAGCCGCGCCTTACACGACAGTTCACAGGAGACATTCTTGCGCGAACGCGAGCTCAGAGAACTCCAGGCCGAGCTCGAGCAGTGTCGAATAGAGCGGGACGAGTGGGAACAGAAGGCGCTCCAGGAACACGTCTCGGCGGATGAGGCGCGGACTGCTGCGGACACGCTACGTCGCGACCTGGAGGTTGAGCGGGACGCGAGACAGCGCGCTGAGATGGACCTGGCGGTGGAGCGCGAGAAGTGCGGGAACTTGCAATCGGTGTTGGAAGACTTCCAAGCGTGTACGTCTCCACTATTCTGCATGCGGGCTGTACGCCTAACAAGCCACAGCCAAGGAGCACGACCTCAAGCAGGCAATCAGGGAGTATGAGACCCAGCTTGTCCAGGTCACGCAGTCCCTAGCGGAGTACAAGAGTCGCGCCTTGAACGCGGAACTGCAACTCGAGGAGTCTTCGACAAGTAATTCCCGCGTGCAGGAGCTCGAGAAGGAGGTGAAGGAGAAGGGCATCCTGATTGGCAAGCTACGACAAGAAGGTTCGTTCCTTATCCCCACCGCCCTGCATACAGTCCTACCAATGGCTCAACTTCGACCTCACCCCTAGCTGTCATCATGAACGAGCACCTTATGGAAGCATTGCGCCGACTGCGACGCTCGTCTTCGGAGACGAACGTCGACAGGCGTCTTGTGACGAACGTTATGCTATCTTTCCTGACCACCCCTCGCGCCGATCCGAAGCGCTTTGAGATGCTACAGCTCATGGCCACCATTCTCTCATGGTCAGAGGACGAGAGAGAAAAGGCTGGCCTGCAGCGCAGTACAAGTGCAATGCTGCCTTCATCAAGTTCACTATTCTGGGGCCGATCTACATCTTCGTCGCCAGCAAGCAAGCCTGCCGAGTTGCAAAAGACGGACGAAACGGAGGTACGCTCCCTGCTTGATGGCTAGATGCATGCATTGACATGTCATCACAGTCCTTCTCCCGTCTATGGGTCGAATTCCTCCTCACAGAGGCCGGTTCTGGGGAGGGCCCTCCACCACCACATTCTCCGTCACGGCAGAACGGGTCACTGCCGAGCACCCCAACGCAACCATCGACCCGGTTATCACCGACGGGCCAGCACGGTCAGCGCAGGTTACCTTCGTTCACTTCTGCTGCGATGGCCAGCTCTCCGGAACTCAAGCTTGCGAGTCCTCCGCACAAAGGGAAGGAGAAGGCGGTTCCGTGAGCGTATGGATTCTCCCTCGGACTATTCATCACACCGGTATTTATTGGAGACTCTATGGGCTCTTGAGGAGGTTTAGTACCGTATCCCGTGTTTTTGTTACCCTTGCATAGTCCGTACAAGTTCAACTTTATGTGTATCTATACTCACTATCTTCGCACACGTCCGGACTGCGCGTTACATTCGGCACCGGAGGTAAGTACTAGAGGCCCGACTCACCAAACCAACGAGTGATATAAATCTTCACGAAGATTTCGCGACCAATCCCCACTAATACTCCCACGTCTCCTGCAGCCTGCAGCCGCGAGCCGCCGCCATGAAACCTTGCTTCACGTCCTGACGTTGTCGACCTACGCAGGACATCTACTGACCGCTTTCCTCAGCTCCGTCAACCGAGCGTCGATTCGGTGCAGCTCTGTACACCACACGATCCGTGCATTCGCATCCACCGAGTCTGAATATGTCAAACGCGCCGAGGCCCACGTGCACTCGACGGCAGAGACAAGCTCTACAGACACCAGTGGACGACCGCCTGGAATTGAGCACAAAGCAATGAGTGGGTCTATCAGGTTTCGAACCAGATACCGGGATGCTATGTGTGGGAAGGCCAGAATGGCCGCAGGCTCTCCCGGCACCGCAAGACACCCTTCGTGCAGCCCATTCCACTCCAAACCGCGCAACCACTCATGAAGGCGGCATAGTTGCTGCTGACCCCATGCGAGCATCACACTGGTCTGAGAGGGGGAGAGCTGAGACTGGCCGGAGATTGTGGAGCGGACATAGTGCAACAGGACATACACTGCCTGCATCGTATCTCTGAATGAAGCGAAGCCTAGTGATGGATCCCAGGCGGCCATTTCCACTTCATACATAGCTTTCACTGCTTGTCGGAATGGAAGTCAGCTTGAGCACGCATGTGTACCTCGTCCGTTACGCACCATGACACAGGGTATCAAATGTGTGACGAGCTCCTTGCTCGTCATACATGCATTCGAGTGTCCTGTATGCCAGGCCATACAGGTGGCGATTCTCCCGGTCCTCTAGCGCGAGCTGGCAGAGCGACTTGCACGCGAGCTCGGCCAGTTTCTCGGTGTGCTCCTTGCCGATGAAGAAATGACGCAAGATAACCTCTACATCGACGTTCCACCCAGGGGCCTTCTCGGATCTTGCGAGTATATGTCGGAGGCCGTACAGTGAGCACAACGGCAGAGTGATTGTATCCTGATAGTGCAGTCGCTCCGGCATGTGCCATTGACCCCATTCAGCCTCCATGAAGTCGAACAAGTCTGTGAAACACCTGGCCACTTGATCGGGAGGCAAGTCGGAGAAAATCACGGGCATAGAAGACAGAAATTTCTTGTCGGCCGTGGTGGAGTACGCGGTCGTAATGATACGACGGTTCAGATCGCCGTAATGCTGGTGAATTGCGTTCTGGTCCCTGCCACGCCAAGTCGGCATGTTATCATAGCGATTATATGCGAATCTACCCAGCCGCTCAAATTGGGCCCGGGCGAGGTGGAGCCATGCTGTCCCCTGCGTGCACGACCTATAGGTCTTCTTACAGATGTGACGGATTGCCCGTAAGATCGCGTTGCGTGTGTATCTGAGCACCGCGTAGATGGCAAAAGAGGCCGCAGAACGATAAGGGCAATCGTTCTTGAGCACTGGTAGTATGGTGACGGTGAGAAACGAGGTAAAGACAATGGCGACCAGGGTAGACGTGATGGCGGCCACGGTGGTATGCAGCGTCCAAAGCAGGATGACAAGGCCAGCAAGGTAGAGTACGGAGGAGACCTGTAACAGGATCGGGAGAGCCACGACAATCGTCCCGACGCGCCACCTGTGCAGTCCATTGAGACGGTACTGCCTCAGCCTTGCGCTCTCACGCGAGGTACCTTGCACGGTCGCTTCGTGGAGCCACTGCTTCACAAAGAGGGCGATGGTTGCTGAGGCGAGGCTAAACACGAGGCTCGAGAACCACAACGTGTTGAGCCAAACGGCAGATGTCGGTGCATGGAAGTGGGGCTGTATATATCCGGTACTGCGTCCGGCATGGGTGGAATTCACGAAG
This sequence comes from Polyporus arcularius HHB13444, assembly GCA_004369055.1. Classification (NCBI taxonomy): domain Eukaryota; kingdom Fungi; phylum Basidiomycota; class Agaricomycetes; order Polyporales; family Polyporaceae; genus Polyporus; species Polyporus arcularius. The sequence goes on from ML211194.1 coordinate 46,204, forward strand.
GGAGACGAAACGGTGAAACTGGCGAGTTGTGAGGATATCTCCTGCAGTAGTGCGACCATCGGGTCCGTGGAGCCAGGCTGCAGGAGCTGGTAGGACTGCACATTGAAGGCGGTCAGGACCGCCGAGAACAGACCAGCCTGCAGGATGCGTCAGCTCTCGATGTATGTTTACCACGACGATCACGGCGGCCGCACTCACGTAGACGAGGAGAGTGTCCATCTCTTCCTTCCATCGGCGTAGGAGGTCGTCATGGTACATCTCGACGGCATCGGCAGCCTCCGCCCACACCTTCTCCTTCTGCTCCTTTGTAAACTCCGCAGACAGTTCTGCGCGGATCTCCTGATGTCCGGGTTCTCAAGTCAGTATCACTCCAGATACCCATGCGTAACTTATAAGACGCACATCAGGAGTGGGAAACCTCCAAGCCAGACCGTCAACCTGCTCGGGCACCGGCGTGTTGGACGTTTCTAGAGGTTTTCCGGCCGAAATCGTGGTCGGCGCGGCTAGGTTCGCTGCGGTCTCGTCGTTCGCCATGATGAGCTGCGAGTTAGTGCTGGATTACCGTCGATGGTGCGGCCCGGGGGGCTCGTTTGTTGTATCTCTTGAGACTTAGAAGCTTCACTGATAGCACAACTCAAGTACATATCGTCGCGCCCGTGTACTCGTGTCGGTGCTGTGTCGTGCGAAATACATGGTGGTGGGCGGTGTTCAACTTGCGTAAGTGTTGCAGACGCCCATCCGGTCGACCGTGGTCCGTGGCACCGCACTATCGCGTTTGCAAGACGATGGTAGGTACCATTGATATTTGAACCTGCCGTCTCCTAAATTACGACATGATACTTACCGTTGATAGCGGCAGGGGACGCAAGAGAGGCCGGACGATATTGAATCGTTGAAGGAAGAGAGTCACAAGAGCGTCACGGTAGACCACATAAAAAAGCCGGCGACAGGATCCATTGCGCACAATATTGCGCGTCGTGCGTTGCTGCAGCGATGTCGCTGCTTTTCTGTGCGACGTCGACGCGTAAGTAGGGTCTGCTCAGTGCTGGCCCCTAACAGAAGGCGTCTGATCCCATCGCAGCCCCTTGCATGCGAACCACCACCCGCCTACTGTACTACCGTACCTCCTGGCGCGATGTTCTCTAGAGCAGCACCATCCACTCAACGCGCCCCCACACCTGCTTACGTTGGGAGCGCAACGCAGTGGGAAAATGTGTCCGAGAGCAAGCTCACGTGAGTACCTACTATTGTCGACTCGTTCGCAGCGCTCAGACACCATACGTGCAGGCTAGAACAGATGCTATTGAGATATCACAGTCGCCAGAGGATACACTCGTTCCCTCGATTTGTCCGGTATCTTTTGTGTCAATGTCTCCACGAGCGCCCCGACGACGTCACCGTACAAGTCAAGCAAACAGAACGTGCCGTCCAGTTGTGCCTTGAAGCTGCCACGTCCATCGCCAACGGGGAAACCTTCCGGAAGGATATGATCCAATAGTACGTCCGGGGCCCGAGCTTTTTCTTTGATTGCTTTCAAGTTGCGCATTGCCTGACTGTCTTCTGCACAGTTGCGAGAGCAAAACCGCGCAGTCCTTCGTCGAACTCGTGAACCATGCGTTGCAAGCACTGCATACCATCTGCCCGCTCGATGAGCACGGCAAGATTCTTCTGCGCACACCGCGTCCGTTCTACCGCTCTATCATGGCAGTACGATTGGATCACGAGCAGCTCGACGTGTCGTTTGGACATTCAAACCCGGACCACTCTCCGGATGTTATGCTCGCCACATTATCCGATGTCTCCGATTCTTGTCTGGGACGGCCACCTCACGAAGATGATCGCGTGCTCCCGAGCAGTCTCGCATGGGCACACGTCAAGTTTGTCGGCGAGCTCAAGAGTGCGCCTGCGACGAATCCCGTGAGACCGGGTAGGTACTGCATGGATGATCCGCTCGCCGAGTTCCAGCCATTCCTAGGCGGGCTGCTGGCGTATCCATCTCTAAGTGACAAGGTGCTCGCTCAAGTATCTTCAGAAGTTGGTACGTTCCTGAGAGCATGATGCCGCGGCACGTCTCTCATCCACGATTCCTCAGAGCCGACGCCGCCCCTTGCGTGCGTATCAGATGATACTGACTATATGCTGGAGCATGAGAACTCGCCTACCTGGCACCCGGATGCTCAGCTCGCTGTGTATGCTGCAGAGCGTTTCCGATGCCTCCCATGCGTAACCCACGAGGTTGGAATGGTTCTTCAAGGTGCGTCTTGACTGCTCTTCCCTAGCCGTCATTGTCCGAGCAACTCGGACCTCAGACGATGTCATCTGGTTATTCTGGCACGACCGCCAAGGGGTAATCCAGTCGACTGGCATAAGCTTCGTGCGAAACGCACCCCACTTCCTGCTCGTCCTCTTGGCGATGCAACGCTTCAATTCGGTTGACTGGGGCGTTCCGGAGGGCTTCCCAGAGCAGGCACCGACCAACGACCTAGTCCTACTTCCCGGCTCTTCCCCTGAGGACGGGATCCGGGTGAATTGGAGCGAAGTCCTTCATCGTTCGTCCGGTAGGCTTACCGGACGTTGCGCTCAAGTATTCCGCGGGACGCGCAAGACCTCGGGTGTGGTCGTCAAGATATCCCACCGCGACAAGTCGCGGTTGACGGAGGACTATATCGTCAAGAGGGCCAGGGGTGAGGCTGAGGAGTCGATGAAGTTCCCTCTGAAAACCCACCTTCCGGTCTGTCTCTTCAGCTGTGACCTTCGTCACGACTCTGCCTGGATCCGCGAGTTCCTCAATGGTTCCGCTGACGGCCTGTCCGCGTCACGGATCCCTCGTATCACGGTGTGGGAGGCGTTGCTGCCGATCTACCAACTGCCTGCCGCCGACTTCGTTCGGTGCTGGCTAAAAGTCATACACGGTACGTCACACTCCGCACATCCTGCCGATTGTGAATGACGGTATGCTTATACTTCCGTCAGCGCATCGAGTACTTTGGGAGAAGGGCATCCGCCATCTCAATCCCAGTCTCGCAAACACGATGGTACGGATGGTCGAGGGGAAGTCTCGCGGCGTACTGAATGATTGGGAACTGGCGACCATCCGTGGAGAATCACGACATGACGCATCGGAGCTCACCGGCAACTGGCTCTTCATGGCCGTCGAACTCATGACCGACGAAGGCTTGAGCGGCCACGTGCCGCGGCTCTACCGCTACGATCTAGAGGGATTCACGTGGATCCTCCTTTGGGTTTTCATGCAGTACGACGAGGAGAACACGGTACACGAGACCGACCAGACCTGGCTGTGGAAGTCCTCTTCGCTAGACAATGCCAGGAACGCGAAGGAAGACTTTCTGGTAGTGGCTCGCGGCTGTAAACCGCAGGAGAAGTGGAAGGATCAGTGGGCGCTGGCCGAGCGAATGCGCAGAATCTTCGCGAGGATCAATATCACTGGCAGGATGATGCACGAAGTGGAAGCGTTATTCGGTCATACAGCGAAGGGCCAGCAAGGCGACACATCAGTAGAAGACGATGAAGAGTTGTCGGACGAGGAGATGTACACCATGTTCTGGGAGGAGATTGACGGATATTATGGGTCTCTAGGTACCGCAGGCCTTCAGGAGCTTAGCGCTACTAGTTTATTACCCGTGGCTTTGCCCCGAAAATGAGCCTGCGGCTCAACGCTACGTAGCTTCGCCGCTGGCTCAGCTGTGCTCGCAAATATTCAACATACCATTTGTGTGAATGATGAATCAAGCTGACAGGTGCGTTTGTGAGGCGATGTCGGTAAACCAAAAGTAAACCCGTTTGGATAACCCAGTAAGCTAAACCCGTCCCCAGTAAGTAACGGTTTACCCCGATAAGCAAAATGAAACCCGTCGCAGTAATTGATTGCTTGACCGGATAACAATCCCGTGAACCCTGCAGTAAGTAACTGCTTACCTGGATAGCAGCCCGTCGCTTCAATATGATGCATCCCAAAAACTTAGCATCAGGTCTCCTCGAACACACGATCGACAGCAAAGACAGCCCAACCGAGAGGCCTCCAGGTCGGCCCAACACCTTGATCATTGAAACGGGGCAATAGAACCCGTTAGTGGGAACCATTGTAACTGATACTTACCGGTCCCCTGTTCATAGGTCTAAATACTTATATTTGCTGAAACCCGATAACAACCCGTGGCAGTAAGTAAATACTTAGTAACCTCCAATCTCGAAAGTGACAGGCCGTGAAATTGGATGTTCACTTCTCTAAAATTCACACCTCACTTGCACCGTTGACAGCGGGACGCCTCGCGGAACTCGGCGTAAGACACTCAGGATTCGGGGGCCTCGCAGGCTCGGCCAGACACCCAGGGCGCCTCGCAAGCT
>ML211195.1:0-50525 GCA_004369055.1 Polyporus arcularius HHB13444
TTCATACAACGCGCACAACAGGTCAGGCCTAGGACTCAGCAGTGGTTGCTGGCGGTGACAAGTGGGGTTTCCTCTCATGGTCAGGTCAGTGTCGCTCTTTCTATCATGTATCCCGAGCTTTCAAGGCCCTGTTGCGGCCTGCACGCTCTATACGCCTCGGTGAATGGTATGTTTGTGTTTCCTCTGGTATCCTGTCACCCCAGCTGACAGATCAAAGCTGTATGTCGATGTCTTTGAGCAGGTCGTCTGTTTAGACGTACGTACATGTCCCACTAGTACAAGGCTCTACTGTACGTACATAGACAAATACATTGCTTGTCGCCTTCACCTATTGCACGCTGGTACCAGACCGTCATTGTGCCGTGAATCATCCAGGACCAACGTTGGAACGTCCAGAAACAACCTTTTTCACGCCCTCTAGACCCGCTGGAATGTTTCACGATCGGCTTGAATGTAAGCCGTCATCTTTCACCCAGAGAGCGGGGAATTCGCAACGGTAAGGGTGAAAGACTCCACGGCGAGCCTCGTTCTTTCATCTGGTCCCCGTGGTTTCTGCCGGTGTGTTTTCATCCGTGTATGTACTCCCAGAGAGCCGTTCCATTTCCCGAGCTAAACTCGTCCCCTCGTGCGTACGGAATACATACAACGAAGCGGCACTCATGATGGCCCACCCAAAGAGCTGCCGAGATAACGACTCGCCGTAAGCGGGCTTTTCGCTATAGCACCGGACAGCATCTTTCCCAGACGCCACTTGATTGGCCCATCCCTGCGTGACTGCCGCTCTCGAGCACGCCAGGCGCTCGCAGACAGACTCCGACCACAGCGCAGAGCCTTCCGGGCCCTTCCCATCCACCAAATCGCGTGCGAGACTCCAGTGAGCAACAGAAAGCCTTCCACTTGAGGAGCATCCGTCATCCGAGGTCGCGTCGTCATCCGAGCAATCGTCAGCGTCGGAGGAACTCGGTACGCACTCCTTCCAGACCAATCCAGCCATCGCCCCTCCTCCTGCGGAGCATTCGCGGGACATAATCTGGACCGAGAGGATTTTCGAAGCTCTCAAAGCGAAGTGCCCTGGAGACTTCGGCCGCACATAGAGACACTACATACTTCGAGGCAGAGACGTCGACGGAGACCGCGGTCGAGAAGAGCGTAGAAGCAGCTATCGTGCAGATGAGACCCGAGATGACGATGAGATGAGATGAAAAGCGCGTGAGCCTGTCATGAGGAGGACCAAGTCACCAGCGAGCCAGCGCGCCGTACGTAGAACGGAAGAGGGACAGACCGAACAAGGATCGCATCGCCAGTCGCAATCGATCTGTCCGAATGTGCCGGTGCTATACAGCTGCCATGATAGCGTTTCGGCAACGCCCGAGTGGCTTTGCTCACGTAAGCGCTCCCTCCTTCCGCCATCGGTGAGTCCATCGCTCCCTATCGACCCTCCTCAAGAACAAGGTGAGCTCGTCGGCGTCCACAGCGACGGCGAACTTGTCATCCTAACGTCCTTGCTCGCCGCCGTCCTCTTCTTCCAGACGCCATGGTCAACCTCCGGTCTCAAAAGCGCCTGGCCGCAGCCGTCTCGGGCGTCGGCAAGCGAAAAATCTGGCTCGACCCCAACGAGCAGTCTGAGATCGGTAACGCCAACTCGCGCACGCACGTAAAGAAGCTCATCAAGGACGGCCGCATCATCATCAAGCCCACCACCGTCCACTCACGTGCACGCACCCGGGACCTTCTCGCTGCGAAGCGCAAGGGTCGCCACACCGGCCCCGGTAAGAGGAAGGGTACGGCCGATGCGCGTATGCCGACGAAGGTTCAGTGGATGAGGAGGCAGCGGGTCCTGCGTCGGTTGTTGAGGAAGTACAGGGAAGCGGGCAAGATTGACAAGCACCTGTGAGTTTCACACTTTTTCGCAGCGCAGGTTGGCCCTCTCATGCAGGCGCCTGGCTCGTATCAGCTACCACTCCCTCTACCAGAAGTCGAAGGGTAACGTCTTCAAGAACAAGCGTGTTCTCATGGAGTACATCCACAAGGCTAAGGCCGAGAAGACCCGTACCAAGGTCCTTACGGACCAGATGGAGGCCCGCCGTGTCAAGAACAAGGTACGCCTACCCCCTCTTCCTATCACGGCTGCAGAGTCTTATCTTGCTTTAGGCGGCTCGCGAGCGTCGTGCTGCACGTGTGGCGGAGAAGAGGCAGGCAATCCTGGCGGTGGAGCACGATGCCCCCGTCCGGGAGTAAACCCGACATCTCCCCTTTACCTACTTTCACCCCGCACGTCCATTATCATCCGCTACGTATCACTACGCTGTATCCTATGCTATGCGCCCCACGCCAGTACGCCAAGCCCATGCCCGCATGTTATACATGGTCCTTCGCACTCAGCTCCGCTGTCGAGCAGATTAAGGTCTATTTGGGAAGTCGAACCTCGTTCGATGTATACGATGTACATGTATCGTCTGACGCATGGTGTGAATCGTATAACCCATGTATAACGGCACTTTCTCCGCAGTACTCGAAGACGGCGTTGTAAAGTTTGCTCCCATAGTTTGGTTGGTCAGCCTGATCTGCTGGAACACGGTGATGAAAAGCTTGATCACGAAGCCGGCAGTATGACAACGACTGGCTCTCAAGCTAGCATGGTACATATTACGGGCTAGAGTACAACTCTGAAGTCCGTGTGTCCTACATAGGTCAGCGGGCATGGTGGCTCACGAATCGACACCTACAAACCGATAGCAATACAGTTTACAACTATCCAGAAACAACCAAGCGGAAGATCGTCGCCTTCCGATACACAAAACAAGCAGAGATGGGCACGGGTCACAGCAGAACGTGCGCAAGGTCCATACACATCCGCTTCACGTCCCGCTCCTTCGCAACCGCCTCGACCATCTCGCGGGTGATAGCGAGGACATCCTCCGACGAGCCATCGCCCTTGAGGTGGCGCCCGAGGAGCCCGCACTCGTTCAGCGCGAACGCAGCGTCCTCGATCCGGAGGTTGGTCGCGCGCGCGATATCCGCGAGGGTGCATCGTACGACGATGTGCGTCGTGGCGCTGCCGTCCCGGTTCGCCCTCGTCTCGATGCTCCGCATGGACGTCCACATTGGATCTGTTGGCAGCGGAGTGGACGAGTCAGCCACCTCGCACGCGTACCGTCAAATGAGATGCATACATACCATTCATGTCGTTCAGCTGCGCCGTCCGGAGGGCGATAGCCGACGCCGGGATTTCCTCGCCATCCCATCCCTTCGTGCTCTTCCGCCTCTTCTTCGAACTAGAAGAGCTGTCTTCTGTGTCGCGGGATGGCGAAAAAGCGATGGCATCAGAGATGTCCGTCGTAAGCCCCGTGGTGGTGACCTGCGCGGTGTCGGGCGGGAGCACAGATAGCAGTCGTCTGACAATCGCGAATCGCGGCCAGCACGTTCCTCGGAATCAGTATCGGGTGATGTTGAGCCAGCACACCGACAGGTACCCACCGGAAGAATCGCACAAGAGTGGACACCCAGTACGTGAGGTAACTTCTCAGCCCGAGATCGGACAGCGGCCGCTCAGGTGTTCCAACCTTGCCGGCGCGGCGCGAGAGTTCGTAACCTTTGATATGGCCAAAAGGGTCAACATCGAGGGCAAACGGTGGGACATGGGATGCACGACGCCACCGTGGCGCAGCGAAAGCACTCACTGAACTCGATGAGCAACATGCCGTAACCCTTCTTTTGATAGGGCGGAAGAACGACGATACAGGCGAGATTGTAGTCATCATACGATACTTTCTCCTGCGCGGGAGCATGTTAGCGAGTATTTGGAACCTCAGCGCTGCCAATCACCTTCGAGAAGAAGCCCAGGACATGGTCTCGTTGAGAGTCTGCATCCGTGAGGATGTAGAACAGAACTGCCAAACAAGGAGACGTGCACCCCTGATCAGTATCTGCTGGCCACGCGGAAGACGGCTTGATGCCTCACAGTTGTCGCAGTCGAAAAAGAGGGTCTTTATGTCAATGAACAGCTTGCCGAAGAGCGAGAGGTTCTGGCAGTACAGCTGTTGCGGGCCCGTGTCAGCAGGCTGTATGAAGCGTAATCATCCGGCGAGAATCGCATCCACGCACCTTCTCCTTCGCGCCGTCGACTTCCCATATGATATGGGCGCCACGCTGATAGACTTTGCGACCTGGCGGACTTCGCCGGGTACACTTTCTCTAAGAGACCTGGCGTCCTTCAGCTCAAAGGGACGTAATGGGTGACACTGCTGGACGCACGACGTGAAGTTCCCATGTGAGGCCTTCCGCCATATACTTGAAGCAGCGATCGCAGACCCACAGAGTGGAGTTCTGGCCAACGCCATGGCTTCGCCCGAGGCCACCGGCGAAGAGATCAGAAGTGCGCCCATGCGAGCGAATGGAAGACCGGGCGACGCCTGGGATCCTGGCGGCAGCATGGGGTGCCTGAGCGTTTGGGACGCCTGCGTCTTCGGCCTCCGCTTCGGTCAGAGGGTACGGAGAGAAGTACCTGGTTTGTGTTAGCGCAAGGTTACACGAACAACCATGCTGCAAACGGACGACGCGATACGGCTCTAAGACGGAGGTAAGGGGCGCGATCGGGAGATTGAGAGTGAAGGGCCCCCAATGATCTAAGTCGCATGTACGGCCGTAGCAAGGTTCGAATGAACTTCTGAGTCGTGGCAACGTTACTCCCCCTCGTTGCTTGTGGACGAGACCTCCGCCGCTCAAGAGCCAAAGCCACGCAGCTTGGCGCACAGAAGCTCTCCTCAAAGCCCAGGCGTGGCCACTCGGTAAATTGTCGAAGAACACGCACCATGTCCTGATCTGCCACTTCCCAAAGATGACCTTGTCAAAGTTCCTTTTCGCGGTGATCTGCTTGTGATGCTCGATGTCGTACTCTTCCTCTGTGACTACGCTCGCATTCGCCTGAGTGGCGTCTGGGTCTTCAGGCTGCGCCGACCCTGATGCTGCGTCGCCATTCGTTCGGTTGGGCGAGCCACGTCGCGGGCTCTGTACATCGGCGGTTGAGCCTCTCTTCCGCTTGCGAGTCGTCGCGCCATTGCTTTGGCCATTCGCTGCAACCTCGGCCTCGTGTCCGCCTACAGGCCTCACGTCGCGCTCTGCCACCCACTCGTCGAGGCGTTTGTCCGTGTTGACGTAATGCACGTAGACCTCCTCGCCGTGGCGTTCCAAGATATGGACCTGTTCTGTGCGCGCAGACGTCCGATGAGAACCTCGCGCGGCATGGTGGAAGGTCGCACTTACGTTCAAGTCCGTTCTTGTTCACAATATACACGTCTCCATCTCCGTCATGGGATTCTGGCGCAGGAAACGTCTTGGGCATGAGATTGTTTGGAGAGCAGCGAAGTAGGCTAGGTGGCGCGTGGCTAACGCAAGTGGCGGCAGGATATGGATATTCAACTTAAGCGTGAATTGACAGAGAGACTGGTGGGAAGGCGGACGCAGACGATGAGCGGGAGCTGGTGGCCAGTGGTGGTAAGAAGCAAGTCGCGCCCTATAGGTTACCGCTCACGCCGCGACCCTATGTTCCTAAGTCTCCGCGCGCAGAGTGATGGCGAACAATACAAGAACAATCCATGTCTTCCTATAGTACACATTACAATGGGATAGCGAATCTCGTCAAGGGTCTAACTTCGGCGTCGACGGCGAAGTCACCAGTCTAAGCGTGCAATCCGGTCCCGCGAACGATGCATCCTCCGCCGTTCCAAACCTCGTCAACGACAACATGTCGCCCCATCCCAATCCCGCCGCAGCCGATCCGCGCGTCCCGCCCAGCTGCGGAGAGAGCCCTCTGTTCCAGTCTTCCCCGTATATCTCTCGCATCACCTCGTCCATCAGGTCCTCCTCGTTCTCGTGCTCGAGTTCACCCTCGGCGCCAGAAGCAGCGGCGTCCGCGTGTGCGCCACCGTCCTTCTCGCCATTCGCGCCCTCCTTCGCTTTCCGCTTCCCGCCAGACTTGATGCGTCGACCCGTGAAGATGCCGTGGCACGTCCGAGGAGTGAGACTGGCCAGATTGAGGGCGGGCCGCCGTGGCTCGCTGCGATACGTGTAACCGATGCCGCTCCCGATGTGCTCGAGACCTTTCGGAAGGTGGGGAACAGGCGGTACGGGAGTTGCGAGGCCGGGAGGAAGAGGTGTCTCAGCGCGAGTACGCTTTCGCAGCTTGCTTGCCAACCGGGTGGGGGTGGAGCTGAATGCGTCGTCCGCATCCTTCAGGGACTCCTGAGATAGCCCGAAGATAGACTTTGACTTGCGCAAGAGCAGTGAGGACTGAGAACGTGCAAGGCGGCGAGACGAGTCAGGTGCAGGAATTGAGTCAGCAGAGTCTAGACTGTCGAGGTCGTCGAAGTTCAGGCTCGAGTACTTGCGAAGGTTGCCGATGCGGGAGTTGGGCGGGGTTGGCAAGCCAGCGTGAGGAGTAGGCACAAGGTCGGGCATGATGGATGCGTCGGCGTCGTGAAGATCGCTACCAGGTCTGGCGTCCGATACCACGGGAAGTGACCTCTTTGAAGACAACCTAGAGATGTCGCCAGGCTCGTAGACACGAGTTGCAGTGATGGTCCTATCGCCACAGTGCTGTTCCTGGTCGGAACGGATAGCCTCCAGCTTGTGTCTGACCCGAGAAAGTCCGCTGTTGTTCGAGGGTAGACGAGAAAAGAGGTCGTGTTGCCAGTCGAAAGAGAACGGCTCGGGGTGTTCGTGGGCTTGGCCACCTGCACCGGATTGAGGAAGAGTGCCATCTAGATCGTTGGCCACGGGAACGGCGCTATGCCAGAGCGGCTGAAAGGGAGCTGGGGGCAATGTGAGGCGCAGCAACGATGCATGGACAGCAATTCAAACCTTGTATGCGCTGCGCAGCGACGTCGTCCCAATCGCTGAGCAAAGAGGCATATTAGCAATCTACTAGCGCGACGCGATGGCAAACCAACATCTCCCTGAAGTACGCGTGCATCTTCGCTCCGAAGCCATCAAGGCGCAATGCCGGGTTGTGCTGTAGGCACTGACATCGCCGACAATGAGAGGTTGCGTAGGAAAAAATGCAGTGGATAAATTTTCAGACGGACCTTCGCAACGAGCTGAAGCGCAGACTCCTCCAAGCCGACGGTCTGCTCCGGCATCCTGGCGTGCAATACCTTGCTGTGCACAATCGACGTATGGGCCAAGTCGCATTCACTGATGAACGGATGCTGAAAGTAGCTGTGATCAGACTCCTGGGTAACCGACCAAATGTATGACGAACCGCTGCAGTGAGCATCCAATAGACGACCAAGCCAAAGCTCCACCAGTCCACCACACTGTCATACTCCCAGCCCAGTATCTGCTCTGGAGCGAGGTACTTGACCTCGTCCGGTTCGGCATGCGACGTAGTCGACAATGGCTGGTCACGAGAGTGCGAGTATTTGGCGTCCCCGTAGTCGGAGATGACTATATGCCCATCCTGTCCGACCAGTATGCATTCAGGCCTGACACTGGCGTGCACGACACCGCGTTTGTGCAGTCCACAGAGTCCCGCGGCCTGACAGGTTCCGACTCATGAGTAACGACGCGCCGTATCACAGGAAGACAGGCCTACCATCTCCGCGGCGCATAGAAGAGCCTGATGACTTGACAGTGGTCCACTGCTTTCTACAACGGTACGGAGATTTGGGCCATCGGTTCTGTCCTACATGATTGACAAACAGATCAGCCGTCGTACCTCAACAAACTGACCGGTACATACCGTGACAATATACATTGCTTTTGCATCCTCGAAACTCCACCACAGCTTGACGACGTAAGGAGTCTGTGCGGCGGTCAGTACCTTCAGAACTGTCTGCTCCGTCCGCAATCGCGCTTCCTGTCTCGCGGCCTCCTGTCCCGACTTCCGGACTAGCTTGACGGTGTATACGTTGCCATCGTCGAACTTGCGGGCGACGATCGACTCGCGTACGTCCTTGGAGTAGAGACTTTTTATGTACTCGAAGTGATTGGCATCCACGGACGAAGGCGTTTCCGGCTGCTGGTGATAGGCAGGATGAGCGTGCGCTACACTGTGCGCGGCGGCGTAAGATACGTACCTTCGTCGGCGGATATACAAGCCTATCTGACGCCTCAACGATGGCACTCAGAGGTCTCCACTTCTTGTCCTTCTTCGACACGACCATTACTTCCTGTTACAACGCCTTACAATGGTGGTCCTCGTTGCAGAAGTGCGCATACACTCACCTCTACGTCGTCATCCAGCCATCCCGAGTCGACTGCTTTGATATCGCCCACATTCTTGAGCCGAAACTATCAACAGCAATACGTGCACCTCCTCTGGGACCGACGTACCTCGACTTCGAAGCTCCCCTCGTGAGCAAGTGACCGCCCCGGACCTGACACAGCAGACAACTCGTACTTTGAGCTCGACAGCCACACCATGCCGGTACGCCTTTTGAAGAATGCCTCCTGCATAACGTAAATCCATCGACCTATGTCGTCCATGCGCAGTGCTCACCGGTATAGCCGTGAAAGGCGGGCTCGTCTCTTCCGAGCTACCGCTCACCGTCGATGGAAGGTGGGGCTCCGACCTTGATGTGGTCATCGCTAGACCCCCGCCGTCGTCGAAGTCTCGGCGAGAGAGATCAATCGCAGTCTATGAGGAGCACACATACATGAGGCCTGTTGAACATACACAGTACTTAGTCTAGAGCTCGTAAGCACTCACTCGCCGGTACCTCTTCTGACCATACGCGAATGGTCGAGACGTCGTCGTATCCATTGCGATGTTCTGATCACGGCGCTCTAGCTGGCGGGGAGATATTGCGCAGGACCCTGGACGATGAAGAGGAAGAAGAGGTGAGAGACCGCTCAACGATGCATCTCGTCGACTCTAGCCGAGATCGAGCCTGGATCTCGATACTGATCGTGTCCGCATTCAATCACATCATCGACGTTTGCAAGCGGTCGCAACCCCACGGGGAAACGAGTTTGGTCGTCGGAGTCAGTATGTACATACTTGAACCACCACTGGAGCTCGTGTAGACAAGAGCATCTAATTCTACAGTACATCATAGTACAATCCGGTGATATGATCTACAGGTTTCGGTTCATCATGAATGTCGTTGATTCGTGATCGCAGAATGCATATCTCGTCCGTCCATACACTGAGGCTCACTCTTCGACGGCGAGGTCGCCCCATCCGCCACGATCTCTCATGCCGGCGGTACCTCCAAGCTTCCCCTTGCCCCGGGCCTTCCGACCGCCAAGCTCCTTGTACATCTCGCGCATCTCGACCTTCGACGGCCTAGACGTGGGCTCGGCCTCCTGTCGCCACTTGTCCTCGCGAATCTCTCGAGGAGTCTGCGTTCCAGATCGAGGCGTGATGTAGCCGGAGCGAGGGGACTGAGGGGGAGAGCGGTTCGGGATGGTGTGGAGATAGGTGGTACGCTGTTATCGAAACTTGTAAGGGGATGGGGCACTTCGACCTGAATCCAGAACACATACCCAATTCTGCTTGGACTCGCGCTTGGTCCACTTCCCTGGTGGAAGACTTTCATCATGGAAATTCTCTTTCCTGTAGAGCTGGAACCAAACTGCACATCATGGGTTGTCAGCGACCCTGCGGACCTATGACGATCTGAAGGAGACGCACCGTAGTTCAAAGTCTGACTCTTGTTCCACTTCTTCGACACGCGCGAACACCGAGCGAGATCCTTGATGGAGAGAAGGGAGAAGATTTGCTGGGAGACATCTGTGGGGAATGCCTTGAGGGGGTCTCTTGAAATCGCCCTCAGCCCAGTGGATTGCAGAGGGCTCGGCCGCGAGCCGCGAGTGGGTGATTGGGGACGAGACGCAGGTCGTGAACTCGGACGAGACCTCCCAGGACTTCCAGGAGCAGACATCTAGAAATGTAGTTCAGTCAGCAGGTCACCGACAATCTGCACGACACTGAAGTGTAACATACCACTCCTATAAGCTCATTGTCATCATCTGGCGAGTTGCGCCCACTGGAGAGCGTCTTGTCAAGGGAATCAAGGGTCTGCGTGCGCAGGACGTCTTGTAGGAGACTCATTTCGACGGTACAGGGGGAGGGGGTGATGGTGGTCGCTGAGAGAGCGAGGCTGCTTGCTTAAGTAGCCTGGACTCTGTGTGTCCCGTGCATGACGTCACGGTACCCTCAGGCCCGGTGTGCCGACTCATCCGTATGTGGACGCCACTGGACACCAGTACTGAGTACTTCCATTGCCAAGTCAAGTACACATTTGGGACCATTCTTGAGACAACCACGGCAGGATTGGTGTTGACTGTACTGGAAGGACCGGTCATTATTGCCTGCGGATTAAGCCGCCAAGCCGCAAGTACTGTTCTGATTGCGACTGACACGGAAGGCCTACTTGGTATAAGTCATTCGCTTTTCGGCTCCCTGAATATCGTTATGATCCCCTGAGTCCCTAAAGGGCATGCAGGCGTGCTGACAGTACTAAGGGTAAGTACCTGAGGTAGTGAACGTAGCTTCAACACCTCTGTATGATCTCGAAGTGTGGAGATCTTGCTCGAACCCTCGCAGCTATTAGTACTTACTTACATAGTCGAGACAGCTTCTCTCGGAAAGAACTCTGCTGGAGGCCTCTCTCGCTATGTTCTCGACTGAGTATCAACCTTTTCTTCCTTTCCTTACGACACCCAAAGCCAACCCAAAGGTGTTGCGGCAGGTTGCGGCAGATGCTGGGGAGGCCCAGCGCCTGTGGTGCCTGGAGTAGTACTCCGGGAAGGCGGGCCGCTGCTGGTGTCGGTGTTGAACTTGACTCTGAGCTTGTAGCTTGACTCTTGACTCTGACTTGGACTTGAGGTGTTCCGGCTTGGGCTGCAGCAACTAAGCCTCGAGCTCTGAAGTTCTTTCTGACCCACTGCACGCGCTGCTGTACGACGACTGTCCAGCTTGTCGTATCCCTTCTCTCACCGTTGGTATCATACCATACCATCGACGCGGCGAACCCCTGTGCCCAAGCACGACAATACCCCCAATCAGACACACACCGGCCGCCCACGTCCACACACACATACCCACCCAGCAGTCGCCATGTCCAACCTCCCACCTCCCGCGCAGCCGCAATCCACACCCGCACCTACCTCCCGACGCGGCGCCGGGGCCCGCAAACGCGCCGCCCAAGCAGACGATGCCGCATACCACGCAGCAGCAGGCACGAAACGCGGCGCACCCGAGCGTGCAGATGGCGACCGCGACCGCGTCAAGCGCAAACGCGTCGACGCGTCCGCTGGCGGGGTGGCGTCGGGCGCAGACAAAGAGGACAAGGGCTCTCTGGTGAGTCTTGTCCACGGTCCTCACAGAAGTTACAATGCAGCCCACTCGTGTTTCGGGCACGTCGGGCGGACGTTCAACTACCTCGGAGAGTCCACGGCTCCCATCAGTCAGCGGGGCTCTGCGCCGTCATTAGGAGAGACCGTCCGGGTGTGTGTGTTACTTATAAGCTCGTGTCCATTGGGCAGGCTGCACAACACTGGTCGGCCGCTCCCAGCGATCAGCGTAGCTGTCCATGCCGTTGTATTGCTGAAGCGGCCTCCTCTACAGTTCGCATCACTGGGCTTTCCCGCGGAACTGACAGAAGTCCGCGTTTACATTTGGCCAGCCTCTCTGGCGCATGCATAGCTCTCCCCACCCAATGCTTCTCCCGCTTCCCAGGAGACATGTCGCACTCGAGGACATCGTGCCTCGACACAGCTTAAAATTGTCTGGCAGCTGCTTGTTCAACGACTGAGCAAAGAGGAGTTGACATGTATGGCCGCTCCTTGTGATGCACCTATATTTAGTTAGTAGTGCATGCAAGGAGTTGAGCGTGCTCGCAACTCGTGGATAGTTCGGGCTGTTCGCAGCTCTCTCGCCTAGCTATCCAAGTTCTTATGCCGGCATACGGACCACGGGGGCCGTGAGGGTCCTCGCGGTTGTGAGGCATCATTTTGCGCTCGACGCTTCGTTCCTCGAGCGGCGTTGGTCGCTTTGATACCGACAGGAAATATCTGGGGCCTGTCCATTGCGCCGTGCATCAATTGAGACTGCGCATCCTGCCGGATTCCCCATCTTTGATCCACACTAGCTGAGGTCCTCGCATCTGCTGTTTGGCAGGTCGCTGATACGAACCGCAGATAGACTTCACAACGCTACCGTCCGACGCATTGCATCGGTACCTGGCCTGTTTCGACTTAATCCCGGAGCTGGATCCATCACCACTGAGTGCCGAAGACCCGGGGCAGCCGTCCTCGCTGCTCAGGCCGAAGAGCCACATCCCTCCTCACGGACACGCACTTCGTCGGACGTCCACAGCAAGCCCCGGTCCTGGTCCGATGCCAACGGCGGCAAACCGTCCACGTCGTGACCCAGGGGCGAGTCGGCGTCGGAGTTCTCGGCTGGTGGAGGAAGAGCGGATCCCGGCACCCCCACCATTGTACAGCGATCTTTCGGAAGTGGACGGGATGCTTGCCACTATTGCTGAGCGGCATTTCCGGGAGCAAGAGGTGAAGGAGGTGGACACGCTGGCGGCGTTCATGTGTGCGGTGAAAGCGAAGAGCATGTTCAGGGACCTCTCATGAAGCGCCCCGTCTCCCCAGGCAGCGCGCGTTCGAGGGCATGCGCGGAGGTGTATTGTATCGGAGTGACGTATCGACAGCTTCTGCGATATTTCTGGACCGCGTCGACCAATCAGCGGACGTGGCGACCTCGGCCACCCTGCGCCCGGTGTCTTTCTCTGACGGCGCCTGCCACATATGGGCCTGCAAACAAGGTCCGGAATGTCGTCCCACGCTCATCTGGCGCAGGTCACCGCGTTATTTTGGGTACGGGGGTTCGCATGTTCGAGTCTCCCTGACAACCGCGCGGACATGCACATCCTCCCGCCATCCTCGCAGGCCTGTCACTGCCAGGGGTGTCCACCCAGGAAGATTGCGAGCAGCCTTCCATCACTGCCCCACATATAAGCCTGCCGTCCCTCGAGATTCCTTCCTCACCCCCCTTCCTCTCCTACCCTCCTTTCCTCACCGCAGCAGAGCTGCCTGGTTCTGTTTTCTTGTACGTCCTCCACTCTCAGACAGCACCCTAGTGAGTACTAATCATCCCCCAGCGGCAGGTCTCCACCCCAGACTCGGTCTCTCCGCCTTTTCCGAAGCTAGCTTCGCGTCGACTTTCATACCGTCTCTACAAGTCTCTACAGCCATGAAGTTCGCACAGTCTTTCGCCGCCCTCCTCGTCCTCCTCCCGCTCTTGGCCCAGGCTTCGCCCGTGGTGAGTGCTCTCAGCGTATCGACTCAGTCGGTCTTCTCACCAATCATCGGTATTCAAGGGCAACTTCAACAACGGCGTTCGCACCGGCCAGCCGCAAGCCCCGCCAGCGAAGGGTACTCCTCCCAAGGCCCCGGCCAACCCTCCCAAGGCTCCGGCTACTCCCCCCAAGGCTCCGGCCGCTCCTCCGAAGGCCCCGGCCACTCCTCCGAAGGCCCCGGCCACTCCTCCGAAGGCCCCAGCCACTCCTCCCAAGGGTGGAAACAACGCGGGCAAGGGTAACGCGGCCTCCACGACCGCTGCTGCTGCATCCTCCGCGGCTGCCGCACCCCCGGCTGCCTCCTCGGCCGCGGCGAACGCCAACGGCGGTGACGCTCAGACCTCTCTGAGTATGTATAACTACACCACGTCCGTTGAACACAATGCTGAGTATGAACAATTGCAGCGCTGGTCAGCTCCGTCATTGCCACTGGCTTCGCGGATGATGGCCAGGACCAACCGACCGCCGGCCAGGTTGCGTCGTTGACGTCGACGAACAACTTCATCAACTTCTGCGCGACCCTGCCCAACCTGCCGATCACGAACGGCAAGCAGGTCACGACCGGTTCGTGCAACCCCGCGCCCATGGGTGTCATTGCGGCGCAGACGAACATGCCCTCGTCCAAGTTCGTGTTCCCGAAGAACGGCGCGACCATCCCCGCCAACCAGGACTTCACCATCCAGATGGCGATCAGTCACCTCAACACTGGCTTCTTCACGAACCCGAACGCGAACTACTTCGCGGCCCCGCAGACGGTCGACGCTGCTGGTGACATCACCGGCCACTCGCACGTCACCGTCGACCCGCTCACCTCGCTCGACCAGACGACCCCCACGGACCCGACGAAGTTCGTCTTCTTCAAGGGCTTGAACGACAAGGCCGCGAACGGCATCCTCTCTGCTCCCGTCGCCGGCGGTCTCCCCGCTGGCGTGTACCGCCTCGCGTCGATCAACTCTGCGGCGAACCACCAGCCTGCGCTCGTCGCCGTCGCGCAGCACGGTGCGCTCGACGACATCGTCTACGTAAGTGATGCATCGATTCCGCGTGCAAGTCAACATGCTGACCGGCGATCCCTTCTAGTTCACCGTCACCGACAGCGGCGCTGCTGCCCCCCCGGCTGGCGGCAACAACGCGAGCAACTCCACTGCTGCTGCTACTGCGCCCGCCGCGTCCGCCACCGTCGGTGCCATCAAGGGCTCCAACACTGGCAAGACTCCCGGACAACAGGGTGGTTTCGCCGGCGCGCAGAAGGGCGCGCAGCCCGCCAAGGGTGGCAAGAAGAACTAAGCGGCCACGGCTCCCTCAACGAGTCATGCCCTTGGTGTATCCCTAGGCCGGGTGCCTCGCGTTCGTTTTGTTGCTGTCGTTCGTTGTTTGTTCTGTGCTAGGGAGGACTGTTAACGACGAGTGCTGTGCTGCTCACGTTCATGTTTTTGTGCTTTCATGGCTTGTGGTTTCTTGTATCACTACGCATCATGTAGACTACTTATGATCGATCGGTCGGCGCGCTGCTGTGCGGAGACCGCCCACTTTAATAGATGGGTATTGGGTTCTGGGACCCCGACAATCTTGGTGCTTGTGCTCTCTCGACCCGTTCGCCCTGCTATCATAGT
This sequence comes from Polyporus arcularius HHB13444, assembly GCA_004369055.1. NCBI lineage: Eukaryota > Fungi > Basidiomycota > Agaricomycetes > Polyporales > Polyporaceae > Polyporus > Polyporus arcularius. Next base: position 14,927 of record ML211195.1, read on the forward strand.
ACCAGGCTCATACAGGCTGACGATGTGGTATGCGGACACCCTCTATACTAACATCGATATAATAAAGAAACGGGGATTTAAACATGCCCCATGGCTGAGTTGGTTACAGCGTCCGACTGTTATATCGGCTTCGTGGGTCTTGCAATCGGAAGGTCGTGAGTTCGAGCCTCACTGGGGCAGCCTAGGCTGCGCGCACTAATTTTTTGGTGGCTAGCCTGAGGTGTGTTGTTTGCTTCAAGGCCACTTACGACCACGCAATGGAATGCTTTGAAGGATGGCTTCAACTGCGTAAATGTATTCTCGTATGAGGCGATCTGTTGGAGCTTCAAAGCTTCAATATAACCGACGGCGAAACATCGCGCATGCTGTGCCGGCCGATCCAAAGCTGTGAAAACAGACGGACGAAGTACGTACGTATGTGTTCGTGCGACAAGACTTCCTGGCACCGCAATGTGCACCCGCTTGTGATTGATTGGACTCGGGGCACCACGATGTCTAAACAAGATGATGTCTCGTCCTTGCGTCGGTAAACCTAATAATGATACAGCAAAAAGCCTAGAACAGATGGGTAACGGAAGCAGCGGGTATATATCAATCCAAATCCCAAGATCATCGACATGCGGCCACTCGCGGTTACTGATACTTCTCTTTGTATATCCACGCCAGTCCGACGTCGCTGGCACCTTGCTGCACCTAAAGCGTGGGAGTAAGGTATCAATATGCGTGACACAGGGAGGGAAAGGAGGGGACATACAGCAGCGCGATACCACTTCGCCGCCTCCTTCTTGTCTTTCTTGCAGCCTTTTCCATGCTCAAGGCAGAACGCGAGCTCCTGCTGGGCATCCGGGTCCCCGAGTCGGGATGCAACCCGGTAGTATTGCTGTCAGACGGTCAGCAATTGCATGCATGTAGGTAAAGGCCGCACGCACCACTGCCATCTCCTTGTCCTTCTGGACACCCCAACCTCGGAAGAAGCTCTGTCCGACTTCATAGATAGCCAAAACCAGTTCGGACTATAAGCCAATGGTTAGACCGCATAGACAAGGAACAAGGTCGCAGATTATACTTACCCTGACCGCGCTCATATCACCGTGCTGTCCCTTCTCCATATCCGTGACCGCAAGCTCTGCCGCGCGCCGCAACCACTTGAACCCCGTCGCCTCGTCCTTCGGGCATCCCCACCCATGCCGCTGCGCGAGCCCCCACATGAGCATCCCCACGCCGCATCCCCCGCCCAACGTCGCGCTCTTCTCGAACGCTTGCGCCGACTCCGTAAGCCGGTTCTCGAGGTGGTGCTTGATCCCAAGTTGGAGGAAGTCCTGCGGCGTTTGTGGGTTCGCCGGGACGGGATTCTCTTCCTTGTGCCGGCTCGCGGTCGACTTGGCGCGCTGCCGCCCTGGGGTTCCAGGCATCGCGGGTGTTGTAGGCGTGTTCGGTGCATATTGCGCGGGAGATGACGGGCCATTTAAGTTTGCAGATGTCGGGGTGGGAGGGAGCTCGTAGTAGGAGTAGTTCGAGTATACGCTCACCGAGGACGTTATGCGGGGTGACTGCCCGTCTGAGCCTGGGGTTTGCGCGTGCAGGGAAACCGAAGCAGGAGACTGCACAATGTTCGGAGATGGAGTGGGGGAAGGGTACGGATATGAGTACGGCTGCTGTTCGCGGATGGAAGCAGGAGAGACGGGCCGCGAGCCCGAGTGCGCTGAGGGACCGAGTGCTGGTGAACCGAGAGGGCTTGGCTCCTGGCGTGGACTCGCAGCAGGTGAATGTGCTGGTGAATGAACGGGGGATGCTGAATAGGGCGAGTTCCTCATCAGCACTTCGCGTTTCCGATCCTCCGATTCATCCCAATCAATGTTCGACACTGGCTGCACCACCGGCCTTGAGAAGTTCAGGCTCGGGGCCTGCACGCGCGACGGCATCCGCCCGCCTTTCGAGGGACCCGGGGCTCCAGAGTCATACTCCTGCTGCCAGGGCTCCGGTTCCGCGGAAACCACCACGGTGGGCAGATCTGGAACGTCAGGGGGGTCGTAGACAGAAGGAGGATCGACGACGCCGGACGAGCGCCATGTGTCGCGGTACCTGTTGGTTATCGTGTCGATGTCATAGTTGGATGCGAGAGACTCGTGTGGTGCGCGACCGTGGGAGGGCGCAGTGGTCGAGCGTGCATCCCAGGAGATGGTGCGCATGCTCGCACCATCGTCGTAGTACGATGTCGAGGTGGCCGTCGAGCTCCGAAACTGTGTATGCAGGATGGGCGAGTGGGGTGGGGGTGGTGCGCTATTCGGACTTGAGCTTCCTGTCTGCCGCGTAGGTGTTCCAGGGGGCTCGAGGTTGGCTGGTCTGTGGCCGTCGGCTCTCCTGGACGACGTGCGGCGGATGAGGGAGTTGAGCGGTGAGGAATCGCGCAGATTGGGGGTGAGCTGGGGCCCAGCTGAGGGCTCCGCCATGTTGTCTGGCTGGCAGAGAGGAGTGGAGTGTGCAGTGATGAGGATGATCGTCTGCAAAGCAGTACTTGGTCCATTATAGCAGTGGTCGTTGCCAAGTAGATCCTCCTCCCGATGTAACCGCGGCGCGACCGTCGGTCACGTAACGGAGATCTGCACCGCTCGGTTCCAGATTTGCAACAATGCAACAGCTCTCTCGCTCGTGCGCGTCGCCGCGTCCACTTCAGAGTCCAGAGGCGTTCAGATGGTCAAACCAGTTGGAATCACTCCCCTCCCTCTCTCCTCCTAGTGAAGGCCTCGGGCGCACCAGCGAGAGCTCTAGAGCTATCAAGGGTCCGAAAGTCCGCAGAGATGACGGATCCAAGCGCGAATGTGCGCGCAGCTGCTGCGACCACGGCGAAGCTATATGCAAGCGCATACGATCGCCAATCGCACACGGAACGTACGGCAGCATGGGTGCCCCTGGGCATACCACCCAGATGAAGGAGACGGATGAGAGTCATCGTGCGGAGGAGGGAGATCTCGAGACAGAGCGCGCGTCGGGGACGACGATGGCGAGAGAAGACTCACGATGCGGGCTCAGCGAGAGACATGCAGAACGGGGAAAAGGGACGATCGAGGGATGAGCTCGGAGAGGGAGACTTTATAGCAGACAGCCAGTGGTGTGCCGAACGAGGAAGCGAACACGGTGCGCAAGACCCCACTCATGGCGCAGAGCAGAGAGCACGCTCGCATTAGAGATGTAACTACAAGTAGTATGAGGTGTGCAGTATCCGACCCGTCTAGAGATACTTTTTCTTGTGCTTGAGATCTGCGTATGGGTCCGGCTTGGGCATCTTCCCGAACCGAGGTTCGTCCTGCTTGAGCGTGAACTTGTAGATGTGCGACACCGTCTCGTCCCACACTTCACGCCACATATGCGCACCGCCTCCCCGAGCTCCGTCGAAGCCGTAGTGCTCTGCAAAGGCGCGGAAGTTGAACCCAAGCCGCTCCGAGTCCTGGAACACGGGAATGTCGATGGGCTCCGTTGGTGACGACTGCGGGAGAACCAGCAGGACATAGCGGTGGTATGGAGTACCACGCTGCGGGTGTGGTGGGACGTAGCGGGTGTGCGTGTCCAGAGACACTGTTGGTGACTGGGTGAACGCGGAGAGAGGGACGTTAGGCCTATGAGGGTAGGTCTGTCAGGGGAAGTACCGAACGGACACGTAGGGAGGACTTACTGCATCCAGTGCAAGTACGTAGTGAACGACTGGCTGTCCGAGTCGGGGACGTCCAAGTCAACCATCAACAAGGTATACAGACGCGTGTCCGTGTGGAAGAGCGTTGTGTAGATCTCAGGCGGTCTCCTCGTCTGACATAGCAGCATGCGTGAGTTATATGCAAGGATATCTAAAACGTCTCCTCATGACGCTGAACGCGTTCGACGAGGAGAGACGAAAGGCGAGCTTGGAGACGTACCTGCTCTGGCACGAGGAAGCTACCAGGTTCGACTTGCCTGAGCTTGCGCTTGACACGCGTGCGCAGGTAATTGCTCTTCGGAGGCGGCTCGAGGTAGCGGATACGGAGGTCAAGCGAGGGGTGCAACTCCGGAAGCATATCAGGGACCACCTTCATCTGGTATATACGCTCCATCTATACTCACCCTGTCAGCGCACCAACCCTTCGCACTGGAGAAACACGACGTACCAGAAGGTCCAAGTCTCCCTCCTCTCTCCATTTCTGCTCGGCCAGGTGCCTGTATATCGGCTTGCTCATGTCCGCTACAAGCATGCGTGTCACTCCAGCACGCACTTCACGATGTCCATGGCGACTCACCCATGCCGTTCCTCGCCTTCCACCTTACGTCGGGCAGGTTCGCCTCGCCCTGGATTTCCAGCACGCGCACCTTCTTCCGCATCTCTTCCAACGCCTGCTCGTCCCTCTCGCCCTCAGGTTTCGCTTCCTCAGCCTTCACCTTCGCCTGCAACTCCTCCAGCTCCTTCTTGACGAAGGCAGCGTCGCGCAATATATAGCGCAGCGCATAGTCATACGCAGGCTCGACGCCCTTCGCAAGTGGCCGACACCACTCCCTCGGACGCTCCAGCGAAATGGGAGGCCTACGTGTCGGCCACTGGCGCTGCTTCCCCTTCGGCTGCTCGGTCTGCTGGGGCTCGGCCGGCTCTTCTGGGGCAGTCTCCTTCGCTGGCGCAGGTGTCGGCGGGTTTGCTGGCGGGGGCGGGGGCGGCGCGCTCGCCTGCGTGGAGGCCGCTTCGACCGTTGCGTTCCCGCGCACAGATACTAGCTTAGGCGCATAGCGGGGCAGTCGGCGGAGAGCGAGCATGGTGGTCGGGACGAGCTGCCGCCTGTGCGCTCTGGAGGGCAGAAATTCCGAACGAGCGCTTGGCCAGCGTGTATGCCCGGTTTGGCAATTCCTCGCTAACCACTGCACCAAAAGTGCATACAGACTTCAGTACAGAGCCACGACCAACCCACAGGCTAGCTTGACACGATTGAACTCGTCGTAGCGGTTACACCAATGACATCCACTCGGAGCTTCGCACTAGATACATACGGTAATTGCAATCCAACGGACGAGTAATGATTCGTAAGTGATTTGGATACAGGTTTGACAGCAGTTTGCATATCGATGTAGCGGTCTTAAAACATTAGTGTCTAGCGGAGTTGGCCCGGCCTCTCCAAGGCCTCTCGGTACATCACCAATTCTAGCGTCGAACGAACAAAAACCTAAAACACATGCCTAGCATGCTGCCCCAGTGAGGCTCGAACTCACGACCTTCCGATTGCATCTCACAGCATGTCTGCGTAACAGTCGGACGCTGTAACCAACTCAGCCATGGGGCATATACCCAAGATCCACCTTGTAGCTCTCAAGCGTCAGTCCAGGAGAGGCAGCTATCAGCAGGCTTGAGGCTCTTGCCGTCTTTAACTTACTACTATGTACTAGGACTTGTCTGAGGCTTTCCCCTTAGGCAGCCCCCGATTCGAGAAGTCGTACGTATATGTCTTGAACTGACACTGTTGTGAGCTTGGCTATGTACATATGACCTCTCTGAACTCACTCACCTCAGTACTATGCGCTTGAAGGCTGATGGTGGGTGCTATTTGACTCTCACAGCAGGAACGCCTTGTGCCAATATCGTAAGTGCTTGACATACTTGCCAAGGTCCATCACGCCGTTGAGATCAAATAATGCGTGAAGTGACCGGTCCCACCGTCTAGCATCGTCGACGCCCTATGTGTGACCGTTATCATAATGGGCGTAGCATTGTACGAGTACGATAGCAGTAGTGGTGGTTGCGCCAGTGTAACTTTGCAGGTTAGTGCATCTTCAAAGACCTGAGCAAAGGGGCTGACCTTGATACCAATATGACAGAGTGCGCTCCCGGGCAATGCGCATCATGGTGGCAACTAGACCAGCGGCAAGTGCTTCTTCGTCTTCCAGTGATGCAGCTGATCCGGCCATGCAGATGGACCCATATGTACTTACTCCAGACTTCTCCCGGTCGGAGGGCGTATATATACTCAGCCTGTCGCTCTGGGGGCTCCTCAGGCTTCAACCCGGCCTCTCATCTCCATGTACTCGATGAGCTCGCGGTTCGGCGCCCTGGCCGTGGCGGCCCTCGCGTTCGCCCTACATGTCGGTGCCCTGGCACCCACCAATCCCCAATATGTGAAGCTGGCAGCCAAGACCGGGTCGTCATTCAGCAAGCGACAGAGCGCGTCCTTTCCTCTGTACAACTTCACGCAGCCTCTCGACCACTTCTCCGATACCGGCTTCACCTTTCAGCAGCGGTACTGGCTCAGCGACCGCCACTACAAGCCTGGTGGACCAGTGATAGTCTTCGAGGCTGGCGAGGGTCCCGGGGACGATCGCATCCCCATCCTGGACACCGGTATCGTTGACATCCTTGCCAACGCGACGAACGGCCTGGGTATCATCCTGGAACACAGATACTATGGTATGCATGATGCCTATCTCTTGTACCGCGCCGTTCGACTCATGTATTCTTCTTCCAGGCGAATCCGTGCCGGTCCAGAACTTCACAACGGACTCGCTGAGGTACGCGCCGTCCGACGTCATGTTCTCGTGACATATAGCGATAAGAGTACTGGGCCTGACGTTACGGCTCCTTTGCAGGTGGTTGAACAATGAGCAAGCCGCCGCCGACTCCGCCAACTTCATCGCGAACGTCACGTTCCCGAACATCTCTGCAGACCTGACGGCACCCGGCACGCCGTGGATCTACTACGGGGTCAGTACACCCGCCCTTCCTCCACATGCAACCGCTTGGCGTGCAAAAATAACCCCCCTTCTCCACATGTTGTACGCTTCGCTTCGTAGAGGAGAGCTGACATTCCATGCGTTCGCAGGGATCGTATGGTGGCGCGCGGGCCGCACATATGCGCGTGCTCTATCCGGACATCGTCTTCGCCGCGATCTCCTCCAGCGGTGTGACGCATGCAACGGTGGTCGACTGGCGCTACTTCGACATCATCCGGCAGTTCGCTCCCGCGGACTGTATCGCGCAGGTACAGAAGACCATATACGAATTCGACGCCCTGATCGCGAACAAGAAGACGCGTGACGCCATCAAGGCTGTCTTCGGGCTCTCGGGTGTATCATACGACCCCGACGTCGCGTCCCTGCTCTCGGTGCGTTCAGCTGCGAACTGTCCAGTGTCAACTTCAGGTCACCGGACGGCGCGATTCTGACTCTCATTGTATGTGCAGGGACCATTGGGCGGCTGGCAGAACACGAACTGGGATCCCGCTATCAACAGTCTTGGTTTCGCGAGATTCTGTGCGGCCCTGGGAGCGCCCGATAACGCTACGGTGCACACCGTACAGGGCATCACTGTGTCCAACGCTACATTCAACTACGCAAAGTACATCAACAGGGTATGCCGCCCAATGCAACTGCGAAATGAAATAGCTCACACTGACCGCTTTCGCGCTTCTGCTAGACCTCCTCGAGCTGCCCCATTGAACAGCAGGACGAGGTCTGTGTCCTCCGTCGGGCATCAGGAGCTGGCTGGCGCTGACATATATTCAACGCGTAGTGTTTCGGCACCATCACGAACAAGGAGTTCTACGAGCAGACCGACCTGTCTCAGACCTGGCGGCTCTGGAATTTCCAAGTCTGCACGCAATGGGGCTTCCTGATGGTGCGACATCTCTTCAGCGCGATGTGTCGCGCTCCCCTCTACCCGACTGAGACCGTCCTCCTCATGACCGATTGACAGACGCCACCGCCCGACCCGAAGATCCCGCGTATCATCTCTAACCTCCTCACCAAGGACTACGCCGCGCTCTCCTGCACGCTCGTACGTGCTCCCGTCGCTGCTCGGACATAGCCACTGATGTACGCAACGTCCTGCCCAGGCTTACCCTCCCGGCGAGCACTTCACGGTCCCCAAGGAGCCTGACGTAGAGGCCGTAAACAAGCTCGGCGGGTATCACATTGCGGCCGACCGGCTCGCCATCATAGACGGTCAAGGTAGGATCACTACTCCTTTCAGCCTCATCAGCGTCCTTATCCCATATCTCCTCCTAGACGACCCGTGGAGAGGCGATACGCCTCACAGCCCAGATCCTGCAGCGCATCCTCGCCCTGACACCACCTTGCGTCCGTTCAAACTCATCCCCACGGCGGTGCATCACTGGGACGAGAATGGTCTCGCTGATCCTAGTGCGGAGCCTGCGTTTATCCAGACTATCCACCACCAAGAGATCGCCTTCGTGAAGGCCTGGCTGAAAGACTTCAAGCCTCCACGGCAATAAGCGGGTGTATCGTCACCCTCCGCCAGCGCGTAGCACAGTACACAACCACGAATGCATTGTCATTAGGATATCATCGAACACGATTGGATGAGTAATGGCGCGGATATCAACAGTACTCGTCATGATCAGAACAGGATCTCAGATACAAAGGAAAGTCATAATAATACAAGGGCAAGCGCAGCAGCAACGACGAACGAGCAATAACAGCCCACAAGAGTCTGGCAGCAGAGCGACACCTGGCCCGTCATTCTAGTCGAAGTCTTCGAAATTCGATCCGTTGTCATCCTCGTCCCCGGACGAGATCTCCACGTACTTCGACACCGTCCTCGCCACTGCCCTCGCTGCAGCTGCACGTCTGGGCGCGTCAGAGCGCTTGGGTGGGGGCGGAGGAACATCGTCGTCATCGTCGTCGAAGTCGTCCTCCGATGCGACAACTTTCTTTGCAGCTTTCTTCGCCGGAGCAGCCTTGCTCTTCGAAGCTTGACTGCTCGACGACGGCTTGCGTGCTGCGGGGGCCTTCTTCGCAGGTGGTGCACCCTTCCCGAGGAAGTCTGTGATGGCGGCCTGCTTGCCGTTCTTCTTAGGCGGGTCGACCTCCATGATCTCGTCATCATCATCCCCGACGGGAGAAGGCTTCTTCTTCTTCGCAGCAGGCTTGATGGGTTTGTCGTCATCGCTATCGTCGAGGTCGTTGTCGAGACTGTAGCAGAACACTAGATGAGCGACGAGGCCCGTGGCAAATGCGATGACACTGACCTCTTCCGCTTGCCCACCGATCCGTTCTTGGCCTTGGCCTTCCCTTTGTCTTTCGACGAGGGTGGCGAGTCAAACTCAGAGTCTGAGTTGGCCTTTGCCGCGGCAGCCTTCTTCCTAGGAGCAGGCTTGGGAGGAGCTTCGACCATCTCGATGTCAGAGTCATCCTCGACCTTCGTTACGGCCTTCTTCGCAGGAGCTCGCTTCTTCGGCGGAGGCGGAACGTCGTCGTCACTCTCGTCCTTCTTGATCGTGACGTTCGAGCCCGACGGAACAGCAGATGCAGGCTTCTTGGCCTCGGAGGCTTTCCGGGCCTTTGGAGCAGGCTTCGTGGGATTGAAGTCCTCGTCCTCGTCCTCCGCCTTCGGCTTCTTGGGCTTGAAGCCCAGCTTCGCCGCCTTCTTCTTGCCCTTCTTGGTGCCCTGCTCCGCCTCCGCAGCGCACAGCTTGGCCTCCCAGTCCTCGCAAGTTTGCTACAGTCCCCTCGTCACACTCATATCGGACTTAAGAATCATACGCCAACACTCACCCTCCATTGCGAGAGGAACGCGTCCAGGTCGGTCTGCCAGATCTCGATGGGTGTGAGTGCAAGAAGAACAAGCAGTTCCTCCTCCTTCTCCTTGGCTTGCTGGAGGAGCTTGTCGATCTGTCGAGTCGGACGTGTGAGACATCATCAATGCGTAGACTCAGAAGAAACCAACCTTCTCCTTCGTCAAGCTCCAGATGGCCATACCCAGGAGGTAGTCGTAGTCGGTGATTTTCTCATTAGAGCTGTCGACGTTCCCGCTGTCGTCCTCATCCTCCTCGACGACCTCCTCGGTCTCGCCAGCCGCCTTCGCCTTGACAACCTTGGGGAAGGGACGGAACTGCCTCTTGCGCAACTCGGCCACGATGTCCGCCTTGCGACGGTTCGAGACGACAAGCTCCTTGTCAACGATCATCTTGATGAAACGGGCCTGGTTGTTGAGCTTGTCGAGCTGGTTCTGCAGCTCGTTCGCTAGGAAGTCCTGTCCGCCTGTAAGTGTCTACCCGCGTTCGATATGCATGAGATGGACATACCTTGCGCTTCTGGTAGTACGCGAGACGTTTAGGGTAGAAGTCCTCGATAATCTCCTCCGCCGAGCTGTACTTCTTGATCTTGCCATCAAAGTCGAAACAGACCATGTTGCTCGTGTTGATCTTGGTTGTGAGCTTGAAGAACTCGTGGAGGCCCTGCTTCTCCGCCTTCTCAAGCTCCTTCTCGGACATGGTAATGACGAAGTGGACGTTCATGTTGTTATGATACTCTTTGTAGTCCTGAAAACGATCTTTCAGCATAAGAACCAACCTACGAGCAGCAAAAGTACTCGCCTTGATGGGGCCGTCACCCTTCTCGCCGCACATAGCTTCGAGCTCAGCCTTGAAGTTCTGGGTCCATCTGTGGATGGGCAGCTCCGTGATCTCGACCGTCGTGTCATCGAGCTTTTTGACAGTTCCCAGCACATCGTATTTGTGGTCGCCGACCTTCTTGATCGTGCCAGAGAAGCCGCGCCACCACGGGAGCATAGGCACCTGCTCCTCGCCGTTCATGAGTCGGCGAATGTTGGCAACGATGTCCTCGGGGTTGAAGCTCGGGACGGTAGTACTCCAACCTATCACGAAGAGATGGGTATATGGAGCAATGTCCGCAAGTGTAGGCTACTCACCTGTGCCAATACCTTCCGCGCCGTTGACCAAAACCATTGGGATGATAGGCATGTACCACTCAGGCTCGACCTGCCTACCATCATCCTGCTGGTATGTCAGGATGGCGTCGTCCGCGGGGTGCATGACGTTGCGGATGACCGGGGCCAATTCCGTGAAGATGTAACGAGCCGCGGCGTGGTCCTTGCCGCCCTGGTCACGAGTACCGAACTGACCGTTCGGCAAGAGCAAGTTCATGTTGTTGCCACCGACGAAGTCCTGGGCAAGGTTGATGATGGTGGCCATCAAACTCGCTTCACCGTGATGGTACGCAGAGACTTCCGAGACGTATCCGACGAGTTGCGCGACCTGGGGTTAACAACATCAGAACGGGAGCGACATTCCCCGTGCACAAACACTGACCTTGATTTCCTTCTTGAGGTTACGCTTGAAGCACGACCATATGACCTTCCTCTGGCCAGGCTTCAAACCGTCAACAACGGACGGGATGGAACGGATATTGTCGGCCATAGAAAACAAGATGAGCTCGCGATTGATGAAGTCGGAGAGCGGAATCTCGCGCTGCGTATGGTCGAGGTATGTACCAGGCTGCAGGACAGATTGAGTAAATATGCCTCCACGTACAAGACTAAGTACTTGCCCTGAACTGACGAAGCCACTCCTTGCGGTCGTCTGCCTTCTTCTTGCTGAACGCCAACTCGATCAGCTCTCGGTCGCCGTCCCGCGTTGTGGAGAAGGGAATCATATGACGCTTCATGTCGCGGAAGTAGTCGCGAGCATCCTCGTCCTTACTCGTACCAAGACCCTGTTGGACAGTCAGATTCGACAGAACTGTGAATGAGCTGATCTGACTTGCCTTATAGTACTTGTGCTCCCACTTGTGAGAGTTCGGTGTCGCCTCGAGCCACATCTCGTACTCGGGGATGGTGTAGAAGTTAATGATTTCCTTTCCTTTCCAAACCTACTCCATATGAGACCGACAGCCAGAGTGATAGCCAGGAAAGGACATACTCGGACGACCGGTGTAATGAACTCGACAAGGAACTTATCAACCTTCAATAGAGACGGGTAGAAGTGGTCCAGGTAGTTGATGAGGAGACCTTTTATATGCGAACCATCGTGATCCTAATGCACGCACTGTCAGCGACCCATCCACGCAAGTATGGTGACGGACTTACCTGATCCGTCATGAGCATGAGTCGTCCGTATCGCAGACTGGCGGTGTCCGTGTACTCCTTGTTGTGTTGCAAACCCATGATCTTCTTGATGGCCTGAATCTCCTCGTTCTTCATGATCTGGTCGTGCTTGGCGTCACGGACGTTGAGCAGCTTCCCGCGCAACGGGAAGACACCGAAATTGTCGCGTCCGACGACACCGAGACCGGCGATGGCCAATGCTCGAGCGGAGTCACCCTCAGTCAAGATGAGCGTGCAGTCCCCGGCCTTCCTCGTCCCAGCGTTGTTGGCGTCGGATAGCTTGGTCATACCAGTAAGCCTGCAGAGCGAGTCAGTTTGGCATCACGCTGGGAGGGCAAAAGCACGCACCTAGTCCTACGATTACCGTCTGTCTTCTTCATTTGCTGATCAGCCTTGAACTTCGCCCAGTTCAAGACGTGGTCGACAATCGACGACTTAGCCACTGTGATGACCTGTGAGCTGGACGAGACCATGAACCTCAATCAAAGAACGACATACCCTTCTTCATGAAGTCTTCGGACAGATTCGGCTTCGAGCCGAACTTACTCGCAGGCAGAGTGAGCGTTTCCTTCGTTTGACTGTCGAAGGTGGGGTTCTCGATGAGGGCGTTCACGAAAATCCACATGTGGTTCTTGATCTGCGCGGGCTTGACCGCGGCAGCCTTGTTCTTCTTCGAGATGGCCGTGATCAGGTTCTTAGCGAGTTGGTCGGCAATGTAGTTGACGTGCGTGCCGCCCTTGGACGTCGAGATGGAGTTCGCGAACGAGACCTGCTGGAATGATCCCTCCGAAACCGCGAAGGCGACTTCCCAGCGAGTGCCAATTGCCTCGTAGATGATGGTCTGCTTCGCCTGAGCTGCGCCGCCAGAAGTTTCCGCGGCGCTCTCGGCTGCCGAGTTCAGGAAGAGCTCGACGTACTGCTTGAAGTTCTTGATCTTCAACCGTTCGTCGTTCAAAAAGACCTTGACGTCCTTGACCGTCCCCGCAAGATCAAGAACACGCTTCTTGAGGAGAGACACAGTGTCCTCGTCGATGGAATCCATGCCAAACCGTTTGAGGTCGGGTTTGAAGGTGATACGCGTGTACTCCTCGCCACGACTGTTCTTCAGAATCTTCGCCTTTCCCATCTTGCTCATGTTGTCCGTCCATGTCTGATGATACTTCTGGCCAGACACCTTGTCGGCCGTCTCGACGGTAAACTCGGTGGAGTAGATGTTGGCGAGCTTCGCGCCGTAACCGTTACGACCACCAGTGAGCTTCTTCTCGTCGTCGTCGTAATTGGAAGAGGATAGAAGGTGACCGAAGATGAGTTCGGGAATATAGATCTTTTCCTTGGAATGCATTTCGATCGGGATACCTTTTCCGTTGTTGTAGACGGAAATGGTGTTGTTCTCGACGTCGATAGTGACCTTGATTGTGTCCATAGTCGGGTCATTGATCTGTACAGGTTATCAGCTTCAGTTCTATACATATATGCATCGCAGGTAGCAAGAGTTGGTGGCGTGGCGTGCTTGAAGAAGGGTCTAAGCGATTAGGCGAACCCGACAGTGTCGTCGGGCAGGCGGCCGTGGCATGTTATAGACGTTCGGTGGCTCTTTATACCGGCCGCCTGAGTTGCCCGTGGAGAGCCTGGAGAGGAGTCTGCATGACTCTGACTTCTTACGTTGTCCCCTCCGGACAATCAAAGAAGGTCCCTCGACTAGAGCCAGCACCACGCCCCCTGCGCACATACTTGTACGCGTCAAATGTGAATAGACGGCTGCTCACCTTGTTGTCCGCAGCGTTCACGAGAATTTCATCGACAATCTTGAAGAAACCAGGGACATACTTGATCTCCCGGTACACCATCCGCTTGTTCTCCGAGTCCCACGCCCACATCATGGCAGTAATGGTCTCCACGCTCCCAATGTACGAATCGGGTCGCTTGAGGATATGCTCCAATTGCGACAGCTACGACGCGCACAGTCAGTAACCACTCGCGTCCCGACGCGTCATGCGCACCTTAGTGTACGTCTCAGACGCAGTCTTCTTCTTCCCGGGCGCCGCCGGAGCTGGAGCAGATGGACCAGCCACGGACGCGGGGTCCTCGTCCGCGCCGTCGTCCTCACTGTCCGCGTTGTCATCCTTGTCTACCAGCACCTTCGTCGCCTTCTTAGTAGCCTTAGGCTTCGCAGCGGCCTTGGGAGCAGCCTTGGCAGCCGCTTTCTTTGGTGCGGCCTTGGTGGTCTTCTTGGGGGCCGGCGCGTAGTCCTCGGACTCGGAGCCCGACACGTCGAGGTCGAAGTGCTCTTCCGAGTCACTCATGGCACAATAGGGTCCTAAGCGTAGATAGTAAAAATGACTGGAGGGTTGAGGTCCGAGCCGTGAGCGGCGCCGAGGGTGGCTCGCGTCGTCGCGAAGAGGTGATGGTTCGTGTCCAAGGCGTTCAACGCGACGCGACTGAAGATGGCCGCGTCAAGCACGTGATGTAGACGCCGTGCCCACCTCACTTTCGCCGTTGCCATTGCTTGAAGTTCACTACTTCTTCACTACCAATACACTGCATACAACAGGGATGTTCGACATCGACTACAGACAAGGAGGGAAAATAACATGACCGGTGGCAGCATATGCGATCATGTAGCACTGTTGCATTCTGAAGTACGGTACTGTATGTCAACTCATTCGGACCTCAGCGGAATTGACGTTCAAGTTTGGCCGTCGTTGACGACGCGTTCTGTGGGCTGTTCATGGTCTCCTCGAAATGCCTTGTTGCGAATGCCTGGTGTACCCCCACCCGGGTTTCATGGCGTAACGGGACAATCTGAACTCGATGAGATCAACTAGAATTGATAGACGACAGAACATCCCTAGCATATACCCCTTATATACAGCGACTCGCGCTGCGTCCAATCCAGTCGCTCCTAGGAAGGCGACTCCCTGTCGGGACGATGTCGGAGGGACTTCTATTCCTCGCTAACGCTGTCTAAGATCTCTTGGAGAGCTATCTTAACACACGCCGGGTCAAACTGAGGCAGCTTGGTCTTGTCGTTCAACGGCCCTTCGACCTCTATACATCGCACACCAAGGGACTGAGCAGAAGTGAACACATGGTCAACATATGGATCGTCACACACAAGGAAGATAGCGCACCGTAATCCGAGTCACCTCGACCTCGACCACAGTACCCTTCAGGTAGACGAGGTGCGTTATGAATGCGGAGACAGGATACGTGGTATCCGCCTTGCTGAGCCCGCCATAAGTCCTTGCATGGTGGCCGTTGTTCAACGTTTGCACAATTGTCCTTTTATCCGTATCGTGAGCCATACTTGCGTCCAAGTCATGTAGACGACCTACATGATGTAGTCCACCGCGCTATATCCATCGGTCTCCCTATCGTTTGCGGAATTCACTACACGAGAATTCAAGCACTCCGAAGAGGAACGATGTGTTACGGCCGGGGCTTACGAAGCAGAACCTTCGCCTTGAGGGAACGAGACCCTGCGATAGCATTGGGCACCCCTTTCAGAGCCAGACAAGGCATGATACTCGTCCACAGGGACCCGCACGAGTATATTAGGACATTATATCGCGCGAGCGACTGAAGGAAGTCGGGATTCGGAGAGGGGTGGATCTCATTGCCATACGCATTGATGTAAAAGAGCTCTGCGAAGGACCATCAGCCGGCACCTCGGGAAGTCAGACAGGGACTATATGCACTGGTGATCCGAGCGTTGAGCGGCTCGTAGTGGTCCTTGTCCGAGGACTGGAACTGCACATTCCGACTGTGAGGAAGCGTGCCGTTTAGGGGGTCCACCGGTGAGGCAGGGTCTTCCTCCTCCTGAGAGATGTCGATGCGCGGTGTCTGCCGGACGGGGTGCGAGATCTCGCACTGCCCAACTAGTCGCTCTCCGTTCTCCTGTATGATAGAAAATGGTCAATGTAGCGTTCAATCGACAGACGAGAGATTCTTACCAGCTCAGCAGCGATTGTTACCGTATGATTGGTGACAATTACAGGCAAGATGTTTGCCTGGCTGTTAGTCATAGAAGAGAACAGGAAGATGGCCGACGGTAGAGAACGGAAGAAGGCCTGAGCCGCGGACAGGAAGTAGTTTCCGATACTTCCATTCACGAACGAAAAGTTCTTGTGCGCTCTCGAGAGGATCTCACTCTCGAAGTGTACCAGAAACGCTACATAATGCACCTTTAGTTGCCAGGTACCACGGTAAGCTGCGGGGCATTGACTTACCCCTGATCATTTCCTTCCGGTCATTGGGGATGCCCGTCCACAATCGACTGCGACCTTCCACAATGTCTCTCCACTCGTCTCGTGCTTCCCTTTCTGTACAATTCCCAGGTAGCCGGTAGGCAAGGAGGTTACGGATGGCGTCCAAAGGCGAACCAGGATCGGAGTGCGGTATCAGACGCACTAGCCGCGACCGAATATCGCCTGCCAGATGTTCAGACTTGCTGGGCCCAATCTGAGGTACGGTTGGAGAAACATACCAATCGAAGGCCCGCCAAGGACTCGTATAATCTCGCTCGACGATCCTCCGTCATCGGACACGGGCAGGATGTAGCAAGCGGACTGGCCGAACGCGGGGCATATGGAGTTGCACCCGGTGCCGCCAGATATCACCACGTACGAGGTCTCGTCCTGGGCACTCTCTAGCAGGTCCGTCGACTGTCCAGCGACGATATGGGGCTGCGGTGTAGCCTTCGGTTGCCCTGGCTGTGTGGGCAAGTCGAAGACTGAGGATCCTGGACTATCCGCGCCCGAGTTGCCAGGATTGGGCGAGAGCGTGAAGTAACTCATTCTGAAATGAGACCGAGACGAGAAATTGCAGACTAAGTTGCCCAGATGCTAGCATCTAAATACCGCCTGTGAGCGCGAAGATGAAGGACAGAACATAGATTAGTCGTGGTCATGGTGCCGGTACAACTTCAGTCGTATAGCGCTTTGCGCACAGCGATTACGCCAACGCGGCTTGTCCACGAACCACCACGACTCGCTCAAACGTGTCGATACGTGTACTGTCTACATCGTCATGTCTTCACCTCCGGTCGCGACGGTACCGCCTCCTGTACGCACTACGCAGCCGACGGCCAACGTGGAACAACTGAAAGCGTTGCTGCGAACAACTCTGCGCATATCAGTCACCGACGGACGCGTCTTCCTGGGCACATTCGCGGGCACGGACAAGCAGCTAAACCTCTTGCTCATCAATACCGATGAGTACCGCGTTGGGCCCGATGCTGGCCCGGACGCGCTGGATGGACGGTATGTGGGGCAGGTCATGATACCGTGGCGACTGGTTGTGCGCGTCGAATCTCGGCTGGAGGGCGGGCAGCAGGCGAGGAAGTATCACGATAGCGATGAGGAGAGCATGTACACTTAACGCATCTTGAGTGTGGTTAGTCTGTACTTTCATGGTATCATGCCTTGCATCTAACTGGACACTTGATCCTGTATCCTCTGCAGGGTCCTGACGGTATGATGTCCGTCTGGCATTGGTCTGGTATCTCATTCGCGAGTGGGTAGGCTCATCAATTGTCCAGGACGACTACGACTATGCCTTCGCCTCAAAACTTCAACGAAGGTCCCTTGGCGCGTCGTCTGCGGCATGTCGCTAACAAGGCGGATCGGGGACCTTGCGGCGCGGTGACAGGGATAAGAAAGTCCAGGTTGAGCTACACTTTCAGTGTTTCGGGGCCTAGGCACGAAAGGAAGGATAGTTCAGCCCACTCTGGACGTTCTTATCCCTTTCACCAACCGGCTTCCTGGCCGGTGCATGTCGTGACTGTGTATTCAAGGGTGCTCCCGCAAGCCCGCAAGCGGATGCTTCAGGACAGTCGTACTCAAGTCGTACTGGGAAATCATGGGGATAGTCCTTGTGTACTCTCCATCCGCCGAATCAACGACGGTCATTCAATTGGTGCTTCTGACCTCTGCTGCGATATTACTGAGGTTGTCCACCCCGTGATCCGATCGGTACGTGTATCCCATAGCGAAGCAACGAACGATAGGCACCCTGGGGGAGACAAAGTGGCAGAACGGATGCCCTGGGTTCGGTACGTCATCTTGTCAATTGCTTGCAAGTGACAGTGCACCCTCTGATTCGCTTACACTGCCAGCTCTCGCCTCAGCGAACTCAGAAGTTTCGAGTTCTGAGTCGCAACGGCCGTCAAAGAAGGTCCAATTTGCCCCAATGCAACACTTCCTAAGGCGTCACATAGATTCCGGATAGCGTTGCGGAGGAATGTGCTCTTCATTTCCGGTACGCGATGGAGCTGGTCCCGAAGTACAGGAACCACGTCCCCGTTCTCCCGGGTCATTGTATATATTCGCGCTCCAGTTCTGCCATTCTGTATCACGAAACTTGTCTGCGTCTGTCGCGCTGGGAATGATTCCGTTGCACGCCATCATACAGAGGTCGGGTGACCGTGCCTGCGAAGTCGGGCTAGAACACGAAGAGATAGTGTTAGGCGGCGCATTCGCACCCGCCGCCACCTTCCTCCACAACCTCCATGATCCCCTCATGATTGCTCTTCGCCGCGGACCATGGCGACCACAGCACACCCTGAACGATTTCCCGTGAACATGATGACCCCCACACCCACGAGGCGCAGCTCCAGCTCGAGAGAGCCGAGTTCGAGGGTCAGATCCATCTTGCTCTCCGGTGCGTGTTCCGCCTTTTGGCAAGGGCTGCGGCACGAGCTCTTCATATCCTGCTTCATGTCCTTCGAAGTCTCGCTCAAATCTCACGCACATCCCCGTGAGCAGGAACCTCATTATCAAGGCCTCCTGGCGTACACGCACGCAGCGGCAGCGACCCTGCACCTGGCATCCGCAATGTCTCCGTCTCCATTGATGTCCATCCCTCAGCTCAGGCCACACCATCTCCCAGTTCCTCTGCTCATGCTCAGACGCAAGTAGCGACGGAGCCACAGGGGCGACCGCCTTCCATTGACCTCTCAGAAACGACGCCCGACGCCCGCGCGCAGGTCGACATGCCCCCGCCCCCCATGGCCGCGACCCTCACGCGGCGCATGACGCTGGACCTCCCAAGCTCGCCCATCGAGGTGCTCTTCGAGTCAGACCACAAGCTCGCGCTCGAGGGCACCTCGCCCAAGCCATGCATCGTCCCAGGCAACGCGCTGCACCTCATCGACGACGACCCGGACGCACCACGCTCCGCCACGCCGACGTCTGTCATCATCGTGGGGGACGATTCCGAGCATGGAGGCGACGTCGAGACGGACATGGATGGGGACGAGGGCGAAGGGCACAGGAGTGAGTCGCAGCCCCCTCCGTCCAACCCTGTACGCCCCACGCCTCGAGTGCGGTTCCGCTCGCGTGTGCGCATTACCTCAGGCGTGCATCGGCATCGGCACTCTATGAGCGCGACCGGGGGCTCAACACCTGGCTCGTCGACCTCTGACTCACCATCGTCTTCCATATCCGCGCCTCTACGATACCAAGCAGACGAGAATGGAGCCTGGGGCCCAATCGGCAGGAGATTGAGTGCGTACGCCTCGGCAGGCGGATGGCAGAGGCGAACGCATGCTGGGCAGGACCAGGGTGCTATTGTGAACGGGGCGCAGGGCGCAGGGGCAAGAGGTGCGCGGGGACACAGCGAACGGACTCCTCTACTTGGACCTCCAGCCGGACGACATATGTACTCCGGATCAGAGGACGATGACCCTGGGAGCATGGGTGAGGATGAGAGGACCATACGTGCGGCCGCGTTGCGGAGAGAAGAGGAGGCCGTTTTCGGCAGATGGCCGTGGAGGATATTCAACCGACATGTGAGTACCTCTCTCATCATATATCCTGCTCTC
Source organism: Polyporus arcularius HHB13444 (assembly GCA_004369055.1). Lineage (NCBI taxonomy): Eukaryota > Fungi > Basidiomycota > Agaricomycetes > Polyporales > Polyporaceae > Polyporus > Polyporus arcularius. Next base: position 34,612 of record ML211195.1, read on the forward strand.
GCTCTGAGCCTTATACATTACTAGTGGTGGTGGTGGCACGTTGAACCCGTGTTGTGCTGCTGCGCAGACGATTCCGACTACGACGAATACTGAACACTTTACCCATTGCTCCCTTGCTGCTCGTATGTTCTGTTATCTACGTGACCCCCCCCCCCCTTCCCCCACTTCATGCACTTAAGTCGACTCGACTCCCCACTCCCTCTCTGCGCTTCATATGTATTCTACCCATGATCACGCTTGGAGCCCACACTGTTGTATAGCACTTATTAAACGAGTCAGATACCCAGGGAAACAGATGCTGGTTGAACAGTACATTGGAACTTCTACCGTCTTCTTCTACCGGCCTGCCGACCGCGTCTACTGCTTGTCCTCCTTGGTCTCCTCCGGGATCTTCCCCATCTTCACCATAGTCGGGGGGAGTGTCGTGATCGGAGGGAGGAGCGACGCCGCCGTCTTCCTTGCATTTTGAATGAGCACTTGGTCCATGATAACCAGCGCCGCCATCGCCTCGACGATGGGCACCGCGCGTGGCACAACACACGGATCGTGCCGGCCCCTCGCAGCAAGCGTCCCGGGGGTCCCGTCGTACTGCGCGGTCGCCTGCCCTTGCGAGATCGTCGCGGGGCTCTTGAACCCCACGCGGAAGTAGATGTCCTCCCCGTTCGAGATCCCGCCCTGCACTCCCCCGCTCCAGTTCGTGCGCGTGCCCATGCGCCCGTCTGCGCGCATCTCGAACGCGTCGTTGTGCTTCGAGCCCGGCACCTCCGTGCCCCGGAAGCCCGAGCCGATTTCGAATGCCTTCGTGGCGGGGATGGAGAGCATCGCATGCCCGAGCTTCGCCTCGAGCTTGTCGAAGACGGGCTCGCCGAGGCCGGAGGGGACGTTGCGAAGAACGCAAGTGACTGTACCGCCGATGGAGTCGTTAGCCTCCTTGGCGCGGATGATGCGCTAGTCACGAAGTATAAGGCCGTGGTCCTGATGTCAAGAGGAATAGACACCCACCTGCGTCATGCGCTCCGACGTCTCTGCGTGCGGGCAGCGCGTCTGCTGAGCGTCGACCTGTTCCCGGGTCACAGTCTTCAAAAGCTCGACGAACTCTGGGCTGAGAGCGTCCTCGACCGTGTCATCATCGTCTGTGGAGGCCTGCGAGGACGGCGACGCGGCCGAAGGTAGCTGGACCTTCCCGACCGACGACACAAAAGCCACAATCTCAACTCCGTACGCGAGCTTCAAGTACTTCTCCGCAATAGCCCCAGCCGCAACCCTGCCTGCGGCGAGCGCCAAGCCGCGTTAACGTTCGTCTCTCGTAAGGCGTCCGACGTGACACAAGGGCTTACCGATGGTCTCGCGCGCGCTGCTGCGACCGCCACCGCTGCTCGCCTTAATTCCGTACTTCTCGAGGTACGTCCAGTCGGCGTGGCTGGGACGTGGGTAGAGGTCCGTTTCGGAGTAGTCCTTCGGCCTCTGGTCCTCGTTACGGACGAGCAGGCCAATTGGCGTCCCAAGCGTGACTCCGTGCTCCGTCCCAGACTGCAAATGCACGAGGTCTTTCTCGTCTCTCTGCACGCATTGCGCTCGTTATCGCCTTGCCTAAGGCAGTGAACGCGGATAGACTCACGGGAGTGGTGAGGTTGCTCTGTCCCGGTCTCCTTCTGCTCAGCTGCGTCTGCACGTCTTGTGCGACAAGGGGAAGACCCTGATGTATCGTCAGCCCAGGCTCAACATAATTTATTACGACGTACCGGTGGGCATCCGTCGATGATAGCACCGACCGAGGCGCAATGCGACTCGCCGTAGGTCGTTACGCGGAATAGTGTACCGAAGGTGGACATCTTCGCCAGAACTTATGTGAGGGTTGCACTAGGATAGACAATGGTATGTTACACACCTTTATTGCTGTGAATGAAGTTCAACGCCTCTCCAGTGTAGTATGGGGGTAAAGAGCTCGGATGAGAACGCGCGACCGGAGGTTTAACGAATGTGAGAGCGCTATGTCCCCTGTCCGCCGCAAAGGATCCGATCTCGTCGGTAGTGTCTGTTATCTTACGACCATCTTGTCAGTTGAGAATCACAGAAGCGGCGAGAAAGCTGAAAGCCGTACAGGTTGTGGCGGGTGGATGAGATGACTCGCGAGCACTTTGCATGTTTAGAGCCAAGATCGAGAGCAGCCAGATTAGATCACTCAGGAAATGAGGTAGAGATAAGATAAGATGCAGCCAACAGTGATCCCGACTTCCCCGGAGACGTTCTCACCAACGGTCCGCAGCCACTGCATACAGTACTCGACCATCGTTACCACTCCGAGCACGCTACACCGAATCGCCAGGTATCGCAGAACAACAACACTGAGTGTCGAATGATAGCGCTGACATGCTCACAGAAATGCCACTGCTCAGCGACTTCCCTGCCCTGCCTGGGTTCTACCAGCTGCTCTTCCTGCACATAGAACCGAGTGAGTTCGACGCTCTTCAAGTCAGTGAACACATCTTGGGCTCACCTCGAACGACGCAGTATCCACTGTTATGCCTGCTATAATGGCATGGTGGCAACCAGGAGCAGCCTGGTTCCACCACGAACTCATCCCAGACGGGACCGCACCCGCCGCGTCTCTCGATGCACGAACCACCATGGCCATATGGCAACTCGGAAACTGTGAGTCCAGAATCTTCCCCTAGCCTGGGATAATGCGGCTACTTATTACTGCGATACAGGCTACCTTCTTTTGGGACTCATCTCGACCTTCGTATTCCGCGCCGTCCGTGATACCCTCCCCAACAACCCAACTGCACAAGAGCGCATCCTCGGCGCGAGCTTCACAGCGCTCGCCTTGGCGGACGTGAGTTATACTCCCAGTCCCAACGAGGGCTAGCACAGCTGACATGGTATCCACACAGGTAACCCAGTAAGCTGTATCCCGGCCATGACACAATATGTGCAACTGACTATCCGTCCCGCAGCGTCCTCTGGTCCTTCATCGGCCTCCCTCCAGACCTCAAATACTCCTTCTCCAGCTGGAACTCCATGACACACGGCAACATCACCTTCACAACCTTCCTCTGCGCCATGCGGTACGCCTCGCCTCCCGCCTCGCTCGTCCGCTCACTGACACTCACACGCACCAGGATCGCATGGTTCCTCGGGATCGGTCGACAGCGCTTCTACTACGGCCAGCCGGCCTCCAAGTCCAAATCCGCGTGACCCACGGGTCGCTCATGCATCATGCCTGATGTCTAGTCCGACTCCCTTCCCATGACGCCTTCCTCCTGCTTGTATCTATCTTCTGACTGTATTGGAAAAGAGACTCCGATCTATGAATACCACCAGCCTGCCAGTTCCAGTGCCAGGCACCGACCACACCGACGTCCGACCCACACTCAATCATCCCATGCATGATGCCAGGCTTCCGTTTCCCCGCCGATCCCGCGAGACTCAGCCTCCACTCAACTCAGCCAAACCCTCCTCCCCAGGTTCCCGGACGTAGGATACCCCTGGACGGTCGAGGGTCGGGTGTCCAGACCCCCTGAAGGCTGCCAGACAGCGTGTATACCAACCACCTTCTCCAACTCTACTGTAACCCCGCATGATCGTATATATGGTTTTACGCCCGCTATACCTGCACGACGGAGCCTACTACTTACAAGAGGTGAATGAACTGTACTAGTACTAGTAGGTTACGCCGCCTCAAGGTCCCACACACGCTTCCCTACGTGAAACGTCGGCGCTACCGCGGCCTGCAGTTGGCAGCAAGTGCTACCTCCCTATCTTCGCGGTGGCCCTCGGAGCGCGTTATACCCATGAGCATCTCAATGAGCACTGAGCACTATAGTACTGCTACTGCAGGTCCGACTCCCGACACCCGTAGCTGCCAGACTCCGCGGGCTAAGAGACCAACGTTCGAAACCTCAGGCCTCAGCTTCTACGTTCACCTATTTACCACCCCGCCCCGTCACCGTTGACGTTCATCGCCCGATATCACAACCGCCACAAACATCTATGCAATTCCATATCATTCATTCGTGGACTCAACATTCAACAGACGCTGTACGGACTACCTAGCACGAGTACTGTACGTTAACGATACGATACATAATACACGAGAGACAAGACGAGACGCGAGACAGGGAGGGACAGAGACAGAGACAGGGACACAGATATGGGCAGGGATATGGGCAGGGATACGGAGACAGGATCATAACGTTCGAGGGGGGGGGGGGTGGAAGGGGAGAGAGAGACGCAGAGAGGGAGAGGGAGAGGGGGTCGACTCGAGCACAAGTAAAGGAGCCATGGGCGGCATTATACAACACAACACAGCACCTGTCGTAACGGCAACACCAACAGCGACGAGACCAGGGACACGGACACAACGCGGGCTACGAGACGCGACGGGCTCAGAACAAACGCGTCCGTACGGAATAGAACCAGAATTAAAATCCAATTCACATTCCACAAGAACCGACAGTCGACGCCCACGACCCGGGAACGAGAAACACCACCACAGAACAGCGCACAGGACCAGAACCAACGGTGGGAGCACACGACACGACGCCCACCAAATTCACAACAGACACCCAGCCCCACATCTGAATCGGCATCCGGCGTCCGGCATCCAACCCGCGCATACAGCGAGGTCGGCTGACCCGCCGTGCAGAGCAGCCTGGGGGCGCACAACCCACAAGCCGCGCACCAGTTCCCAGTAGCTCTCGCCGAGCATTCGGCGCCCGAGGGGTCTTGTTCCCGTCTCTTCCCCGTGTGTGAATTCCTCCGTCCTGAACGTTCCTTTCCCCCGGCCCTCGCTCCGCGTGTTCCCGTTCCCGTTCCCATTCCCGTGCATGTGTCACTGTTTCTCGACATCCCAGCGAGCCCGTCTCCGCGAGTGCCCGGTACGAAGTGTGTGTGGTGGAGAGATACGCGCCCATGGAGTATTATTTGCTCGATGTCGAAGATATGATGAGACGGAGATGGAGACGGAGACAGAGGAAGGAGAGGCGAAGAGATGAGACGAGTGATAATGCAATAATGCGATACAATGCGAGGACGAGTGGCATAGGGTGGATGCGACGATGCAGGGACATGAGTCGAGTCGTAAGCCATCCGTGTTCATATTGCCGGATACACCAAGGAGGCCATGAACGATGCGATGCGAGCCCAAAGGCAGGGACGATGGAAGAGGCCATAGCATGCGAGGCAGCACGGAAGATGGTGACGGCGAACGAGAGGCGGCATACAGGTGGTGAGAGCGACGAGCCCCTTTACTGCTTCGACTGGCTCTGCGCCTGGCGCGCCGCGAGGGTCTCGATGATGTGGTGAACACCCTCGGGCTCGAGGACGACCTTCGTCCCGTCGCAGCGCGCCTTGTTCGTGAACTCGGTGCACAACTCGTTGATGTCCACATCCTGAGCCCGTTGAATGACATCGTCAGTCTCGAGGGGCACGCAAAGTGTACTTATGCTACCTACCTTGAACTGGGGGTTCGAGGTAATCGTGCGCCATGCAGTCAGCACCTCGACGTTCTTGTCGCTCTTCTGCGTCTTCGGGAAGCTCGACCCCCGGCACATCACGAAGGGCGTGCTACCGTCCTCCCCGGTTGTCTTCTTCAGGAAGGGCGCGAACCGCGTGTCGCAGGAACCGTGGTCCACGTTCATGTCGTCCGAAGCTGCTGGTGATGCGGCCGGCGGACTCTGCACGAAGCTCGATGGTCCGCTCTCCGCGATCGCCTTCGACAACTGCTCCTTCGTCTTCGGACAGTCGCCGGTCCCGTGCTGTACCCCCGGAGGACTATTACCAGTTGTCGACGGGGTTGCCGTGGTGAGTGCTGGTGAGGATGAGGATGACGTTAATGAGGGAGTACGATGCGAAACCGGAGACAACGAGCTCGGTGGGCTCGCAAGGAGTGCCTGGAAGTCCACGGTGCTGGTGGTATTAGGCGTCACGAACGTGTTGCTGAACAACTGGTCGAGTGCGTCTTGGTTTCCTCCATCGGGTGGTGTCCAATGCTCGCCAAACTCGAAGGAACCAGGCGTGAATTGCTGCTGACTGCCGTTCAGCATGAGCGGCGGACTATCCGAGGGTGAAGGCTCCGCGAACGACGTGAACATGGGATTGCTCGCGATCGTCTTGTAGTGATTAGCTGCGTACGAGAACGGAGCATCCGTCATGGTCGTGTCGTAGGTTTCGTCAGGATTGAGCATGTTCGGATCGAAGGAGATGAGCGAATTGAAGTTGAGACCATTCTGCGAAGGCTGCGCCTGCGGTTGGACCGGTGACCTGCTGGGGCCAGCTCCAGGCGATGAGAAGTTGAACTGCATCCCGTGGTTGCTGAACTGGTTCTGCGGGGTCGCAGTGGCATTGCCCCGCGGGGCGGAGAACGTGAACGCAGCTTGCTTGAGCACCATATTCTCGTTCTGGAGACGCGTAAGCAGCTCCCGCAAATTCTCGTTCTCTTGCTCGCTTAGTTGATTCTTCTGTTCGAGCTGAGCAACCTTGTCCTCGAGCTGTCGGATTGATGAGCGACCGTTGTGACGTCAGATATACGATCGACGGTACTCACATCGCGAACGTGCTTTTCCTTCCGCTCCCTGAACGCTCGTTGAGCAGCTCGGTTCTGTTCCTTTCGCTTGAGAAGCCGGGTCTCATCCTGCGATACGGACACATCAGATGCCGAGTGACCGATATATGCGCCAGAGGGCACGTACCTGAGCAGCCCCAGGCTTTCGGCGCGCACTGGCGGAGCTCGACGTCTTTTTGGATGTGCCAGTGGAAGAAGCTACGAGCGCAGTTGAACGGACATCTCGGATCATCTGGGGCTAAAGGGGGACGTACAAGTTGTGTGTTGCGACTTGTGCTGGGGCTCGTCCTCGGGGTCGATGCTGGCCTTGCGCTTCAAGGAGCCATCGTCCGGAGACGCATCGGTGCCATTGAAGGACCCCGACTGCCTGCGCGAGAGGCTGGACTCGTTGTGGGTGCTCGGCGGGCTCGGGCTGCTGTCGCTGGACGGGGGACTCAGGTTCGGAGGAGGGAAGTTGCTGATGCTCTGGGGATCGACACCGTCCGGGTTATCAAACGACAGGGGCGGGTTCGAACCGGCAGTGCCGGGGAACTGCTTCTGGAGGAAGGCAAGAAAGTCGTCATCGGGGAGAGCAGAGAACGTGTCAGGCTGCTGCGAGATGTCCCAAAAGGAGTGGTGGAGGTCTTGGGTGGCGAAATTCATGGCGGGCAGGTCGTCGTCGGGAGCAGGGAGTGAGAGAGACGCAGAGATCTAGGCGGAAGGAGCTTGGGGTCGCTGAGTAAGCAAGCCCGCAGAGAGGCGTCCGGGCGTCGGGGGGCGGGCGGTGGTCACTGAAGTGGCCAGAAAAGCTCTGCAGCAGCTTGCGAGGACACGGGGACGGACGGGGATGGTGACGGAGAGGAAGAAGGAGGCAAGGTGCACAGCGGACGCTCGCTGGGCGGGATGCACTTCGGGAGGGCGCTAGTCACACGGGATACGCCGACAGGGGACTCGCAAGCAATCGAGCCGCTGCGCCGTTGACCCACTCCTCCTGCGAGTCCGCCTGCGAGTCGAGCTGCTGACAAAGCCCTGCACAACGCACGATTCCATCAATGACTCCCCTTCGCTCCCGACCGCGCAGAACGTCGCAGAACGGTGCAGAACGCCCGCCGTCTTTCGTCGTGCCGCGAATCGTCGCACCTTCTCGCCTAGTCTCAGTCTCAGTGACAGTCTGAAACCCGGATGCCCTGTCCCTGCCGCGTGCGACCCGGTTCGACCCTCAAGCTCTGGCTCAAAACACTCCGTTGGCCTCCGTTGACTCAAATCGCAACCCATGATCAGCCTAACGTACTCAGAATCACCGACGCCAATCAAATATGCCGCTCTTCTCTCACTCCATTCTGTGCTGCACGCCCATTCGCCCTCCCAATCGGCCAATCTGCCCGGCTCTTCGCAGGCGCCTTCCTTCGGCCCCTCGGGTTTGTCTCCCTCCCGTCCCTCCACGCACCGTCGCATACGACAGCTTGTCATAGTCGTATCATCGATGAAGTATGCAAGGTCCTCGACTGCACTACAGCATGCATCCCAGGCTCCGCCACATGTGCGCTACCAGCACGTCCAAGAGCACCCGCGCCGGCAACGTTCGCTCAACTTTGACTTCGCCCAGCGAGACGCGCCGCGGTCAGAACACGGCGGGTATGGGAAGCCCAGACTTTCCTTCGATCGCCTAGCGCCGGTGGGGGCGATCTCCCTCGTGCTGTCTACCTTCCGTCGTCTTGAGACAACGCGCGATTCTGAACTGGCCCAAGGCCGATTGAGGTCGGAACAGCCATGTCGCTCCTTGACTGGCCAAATTTGAATCCATATTCGGTCACCGACGACCGAGCCCTCTGAGTTGCTTCCGACTCGACTCTCGAGCCAAGGTGCAAAGGATCCGCGCGCATGTACCGTAGTACGAACCTCAGAAAGGTGATGCCGCCGGTATCTACCATGTTCCAGATCATATCTCAGACATGTCTAATTCGAATCGCGATCATTGCCCACTCACGCCCTCGATCCGCTCCTCCTCACATCGCCCACGCAGAGTGAACTTGAGCTCGAGAGAACACCGTATCGAAGGCAAGTAACGGCACCGCCGCCCTCATTCGCCTCCCGGAAACTTCCTATGCACGACTAACAAGCACAGCACGTTCCAGCACAAAGTCCGACCCTTGCTTCTCTCACATGCCCCAGCGAGCCTCGAGCGGAGTCCAAACTAAGACCCAGAGTCAATGCCATCGACCCACCCAGGACCCACCCAGTGCCAGAGGGCTGTAGAGCGCCCTCCACAACACGAACAGCCATCGGACACGCAGCCTGTCACCTGCACTCCCGACCGGTACTTCCTGCGCGTCTTGTCCGGGAACCTCAGTGGGTCCTTGCGTTCCCGGAACGTCTGAGTGGATGCGCACATCCTGATCGCCTCTCCGACCGGCTCCTGTGAAGCTCGAGGACATCCCGGTCGCGACAGGGACCGGGAACTCGAAGTGGCCGACGCACTAGGACTCGGACAAGGAGAATCACTTCAAGTCTCAAGATCACCTGCCCCATCCGCACTCCTATGGACATATGTATATGGATCTGTGGCTGAACCCTCTGCGCAGTGCGACCGGTTGGAGTCTGCCAGCACGCCGCACGAGCAGCCCTGGGCTAGAAGACAGATGCCCGACGTTTAGCGCAAATCCGTTCTGATCATCACGTCCGCGCCGCGTACGGATGCTGCGTGCGTCGTGCGAGGGTCCGTGCGACGTACGTGCGTGCTTCCCCCGCCCTGCGCTTCGGGCTTCTCATCTCATCTTCCCAGAGTTTATTTTCCTCGCAGGTCTCGCCCGTCCATCTTTGCTCGACGGCGAATGTCGGGATCCCGGGGTGCTATACTTGCCACTCCGTGCCCCACCCGACCAGCCCTGGTCCTCGTCGAGTCGTCGACAGCCGCCCGAGTGTTCGAAGCTTCGTCGGGCTCTCGCCGCTCGGCTTGCTCTCGGTAACCGGTACATACGCGTCTCGCTCGCCATCGCATTCAATACTGTATCCAATGTTCAGCTCACAGCTCCTTCTCCGACCCGCCCCACAGCGCTACGGCGCCTCGCCCGCGCAGATAGCACTTACGCTCGCCCCGCTCGTCTTCGGATGTCTGCAAGCAGTAAGTAGTAAGTACGTAGCCGTCAACGGTCAACGGTCCACGTTCAAAGTCGAGTCAATGCAACCATTGACACTGAGCACAAACTCCAGCCACGCGTACGGTAAGTAGCGTGCCCCCATCCCCATGATGCGCGGATCTGTCCAACGCCAAGGCTCACGTCCGACTGGCCATCACACAGGCTCTGGGGCTAGCGACGCTGCGCTGCGCCGCGCTGTCAACCTCAAACTCAAACTTCGGACTCCCCCACGATCCAGCGCCGGCGGCGCGAGTGCGACGGGGTCGGGTGCCAGGACGACCCGCAACCAAGATTCCATGACGCGTCCCCGGCACCTGAGCGCCTCCCCGCGTACTAGCCACGACAATATTATTGAACGCGGCCTCGACTCTAGGCATCGGACGTCCCTCCGCTCGGCGCTGCGGCCATATGTGGTCCTGACCACTGACCAGCTCAGAGCAGGCATGGCCCATCAGATCTCAGACCTCAGACCACACCTGTCAACGCCGCCTGCGGTCCGCAATACTGTCCTGCTCTCGGGCCCCGGGCTCTCCGTCAGTCATCTGGATGCCGTTGCCCCAAGGCACGTCGATCCGCGGCCACAGTTCCGAGTACATCGCAGTCGGAGTACCCCTCGAGCGTCGAGCGTCGAGAGTCGAGTCAAGCCAGCGGCTCCGACAACCGACTCGGTGCACACCTCGGACGGCTGTCCGATCGACAGTAAGTACGCAGCTGTACGCACGACGTTCGCGTCGTCCCGCCGGCCTGTTTACGTGCACCCGCTTATTATGTCTAGTGTCTAGTGTCTAGTGTCTAGTGTCTAGTGTCTCCTTCACCGGTTCTCCTCTTCTACACAGAATTCTGTGGCTGCGCAGTGCGCACAACGCAACTGTTAGATCCGGACGCATCCCTCGCCTCCTACGTGGTACGTCAATCACGGCACGCGCGATACGTCCGAACTGAATACGTCGTGCCAGAGGCTCGCCGTCTCACGATATGCCGCCAGTCGAAAGCTCAGCGGCTACGGTGGCAATATACGCCCAGCACAGCGTTCTCGTACAAGGTTCGGAAATGCATTCGTGGCTCGTACCGCAGTACGTCGTTGCGGACGGCGCAGGACCGGGTGAAGACCCTCAAGCGACAGCCACGGCACGAGCTCTCAAGCTTCAAGCCGAGGACCCCGCTAGCGCGATTGGAGGAGGCACCCTCTCACGAACTGTGCGCGGTTCAGGCGGCACCACGCACAACACGTACGACGAGGCGTGCCGTACGCAGCTAGGTATCCTCGACGACCTCAAGGCTCAATCCGAAGTCTCCCATCGACCGTGCACTTACCTGTGGCACTCTCGCAGCGACGCCGTGCAGTAGCCGCAGTTGGTCTGCTGATCCCGGGCGAGGGCACCGGCCAGGCTCTGGGGTCTCTCCTCACGCACGCTCATGTTGTCTCGTCCGATGCGGGGCAGGGAAGCCAACCTTGTACTTTGGATCGGTGGTACCCTCGCACCTCCCGTCCGCCGTTCAACGTTCGGGTGGCACCACAGCGAAAGTCAGTGCTTTTCCCTCTATGCTGCATGTCACGGTAAGTCATTCCACGGCCAGTAAGTAGTATGACGATCGTACGCTCATGTCCTCGAATCGTCATGACCCGCTTCCAAAACCACATGCAGCACTTCAAACTTCCAGCCCTCGATCGTCCTATGTGATTGTGCCGGCGCCGCAGTCTGCGGCGAGCCGTCGCAAATCGTGTCTCACTGTCCCTCATATCGAGGTCCACAGGCACGGTCCGCGTGTCGGACGCCGGGACTCGACGCGACCGAACGCGACCTAACCCCTCTTCCATCCTCCAAGCTGTTATCTGAAGAACGTTCTCCCTATGATGTAGCCCCTCAGGCCGGCGGCCGCCTCTCGATCGCTCGATGTCGTGGAGGACTCGGACTCACTGCCAGTGAGGCCCGAACTGCGGCCCTACCGGAGCCTCTTGGACTGTATGTATGTATACTCTACAGCACTAGAATGGCACACCTGGACACCGCCATAGATTCTCCGCAGCAATATTGTCGACCGCCTCGTGAGACGCACTCTCTGAATCGCACGAACCCGTCGGTACTCGAGCTATGTACGCTCGCGATTGCAGCCGAAATAGATGATTCTGGTATGTCGTCACCCTTGTCAAGTCACCGGCCTCAACGATCATCCAAGTATAGAACTTCTCGCAACGCGGTCGGTCGAACTTGGTAGTGATGCGGCGGCGCCCCTCGTAGCCTCGTGGGCCTATGTTGCCCCCTGCGAGACATCGTTTATATGCGGTTGACTGCTTTGCAGACTTGAGTGCATCTTGAGCGCATCTCATTCTAACGAGCCACGCGCTGGTACCTTGAGATCCTGACCTGGTACTTACCTTGTATGTATTCATTCACTCCAGTTTGACAGGGTGGTTCTACCGGGAGCTCTGGCTCTCTATTCCGCAACACGCAAATCTGGGTCCAAGACTCCAAGCGTCCTGCAGTCCTGTACCAACCTAGACCAACCTCCAAACAACAAGACTTGCCAACAGCTCGCGTACAGTAAGTACTCGGGACAACGGCCCGAACTCTCAGCATCACCGCGACGTGCTGACCATGCCCGAGTCCGCCATCTGGAGCCTCTCCTTCCATTCTGCACCAGCCGCCCCTGATTCAACCGAAACCGCCGCCTCCGCCTCCGTGCTCATCGGAGCCTCGGACGGTCGGACCCCCCTCTTTGCAAATTCACGGGCTTGTCGCAAAATCACATCGACAATTGCCAACGTGGACCGCGGCGGGGGCTGTGCCGCTAGGGACAGATCGTATCGCTCGCACCTGGCGACTCGGAGGAGGTGGAAAGAAAGATATGCACACACATATTGACAAGATGGCGCGCACCTCGGAGACGAGAGAGACTGGAGTCCTCCGCCTTGCATGATGCAGCACATGAAGGATGAGATGCTCTAGCAAAGTATGTATATGCATCATCGACGAACATGTACCTAGTGAGTACTTCCGGGACGAAAATGTGAGCTTCAGATACAGTGAATTAAGTATGCGTGCGAGGTCCGGTATCGGTATCGGTATCATAGAAGAGGATATGGGTGTAGATATGGATGGACGGGAGATGATGCTTCGGATGCGATGTGAGTACGGTGTGCCACGGCGAATGAACGAGTCGAAGAGGCCCGGGAATAGGAAGAAGAAGAGGTAGGAGTCGTACACAATTGTCGGTCGGTGTGGATGGAGGTTTGACGTGACGAGATAGACAGAAGGGATCCAGGTACCGCAAGTGGTGAGGGACGAGACAGAGGGAGCGTGAGAGGACAAGACGATCTTGAATGGTGGCGATGGCCGAGTGCGAGGATGACAAAGGGACAGGGAAAATGACCGGTCGCGGAGATTGCGGGGGGATGCCAGCGAGATCGCTGTCTCTAGAGGCTCATGAGCAACCACGCTCGGCCGAGTACGCTCAAGTCGTGGGGATGGCAACATACCGGTCAATGAGTAAGCAAGCTTCAACTCTCCGCGACCGATTTGTATGAGCGTCATCGAACGAGTAGGTCACTAGACACAGCAAGTCAGTTCAGCTAAACCGTACCGGAAGGGATCCCCATGACACGCACGTAGTACTCAATCTCCAGCTATCGGATCATGGAGATTAGCCTCAATGTTAAAAAAAGGCAGCGAAGAGCGACACTCACGAAGAGAAACGCGACAGAACGCGGCCACCGAATGTGCAGCCCCACCGGGTTGTACATCTGCACATTCAGCTCGTCGATGAGCGCATGCAGCCTCTCCATCTCCTACACGCACACAAACGCACAACGCATGACGCACACGTCAACCATCCGGCCCGCGAGACAACGCGCAAAGACGCAAAGACGCAAAGAAACGGACCTTCTCGTAGTGCGTCTTGACCAGCGCGCGGGAGATCTGCAGGCTGAAGTACGCGAGCGCGTTGTCGACGAACGCGTGCCTGAGACTGTGCGCGGAGAGCAGGATCTCGTTGATGGCGTTGACGGTCTCCAGGAACTGCGTTGGGGTTATCTGCTCTGTATATCAGCATGTCATTCGTGTGGGTGTATTCCAGTAGGGGAGGAAAGGCGAATGCCTGCCCGGATCGTGATATTCCTGCACACCGGGTGATATTCCTGCACACCGGGTGATACTCCTGCACACCGGCCGCACCAGCTTTGAAACCACGTCGGCAACGAAGCCACTCCACTCCAATCTCGCACCGATCCCAGCGACGCACGAAACACAGAAAAGATCACTCACCCGTCCTTCAAGCTCAAGAGGGTACGTCGGCATGAACTGCGGAAGCTCCCCCCCAGTATAGTCCCGCTCTATCCGCACGACCTCCCTCGGATGGTGCACGCCAATCTGCCCACACGGCTCCGTCCCATACGCAGAATCCGGCGGCGGCGGTCCAAAGTAGTACGCCGAGTGCGGTATGCGCGGTCGACCGGAGCTGTAGCCAGGTCGTCATAACCCGAACGCAAACACCAAGGACAAGACGAAACCGTCAGCACTCCTTCGTCCCACAGCGCACCCGCACAGAAGCAACACTCACAGCTTCGCCCTGCTCCCGTTCCCGTTCCCGTGTCCGTTCCCGTGCCCGTTCCCATACTCATGCACCCTCTGCGCCTTCGCACTCGAGAACACAAACCGCTGCGGACTCGCCCGCCCGCCCCCGCCCCTGCCCAGATCCAGATCGGCCTCCCCGTCCACATCCCCGCTCTCCAAGTCCCGCTCCCACTGCGGCGGCGACGGCGGGTACACGTCCAGCCGCAGGGGGTGTTCCTGCACGTGTTCACGTTCCCGTTCCCGTTCATGCTCCCGCTCCCGCTCGCCATCCATCCCTGCCCCCGACCCCGACCCTAAGCCTAAACCTGAGCCTGAACCATAGAGCGTCGACCCCCCGTGCTCGGGGCTGTCCGACCGCCGCCCGACGTCCGGGTGCACGATGGTGATGTCCGCGTCCGTCACGTCCGACTCCCGTGCCGGACTCTCCTCTCCATGCACATGCCCCCCGTCCGCATCCGCATCCGAGTCGACGCGGATCGTCTCGTCGGGGTCGTACGGCGGCCCCGAGATGTCAATAACCATGAGCTCCGTCGGGTCGTCCATCTCCTCCGGGGGCGCAGCTTTGGGCCCGACTTTCGACATCGCTGCTGCTGTTGGTGTGGATGCAGATTGAGACTGAGATTGAAACTGAGACTGAGGTTGGGACTGAGACTGAGACTGAAGGTGGGAGGGGTGCGCTTCGCGGGTAGTGTTCGGGAACAGGGCGTCCTTTGGTGGCGGCGTAGGGGGGACAGGCGAGGGCGAGGGACTCGCGGACGCCGCGAGTGTGGCCCCGGTCGCAGCCTCATGGGGTGCGAGTCCGGGCGTGTCCTTGGACCCAGAGGGCGAAGACGGCCGCGACATAGTAGTGCTCGTGCTCGTGTTTGCGCTCGCAGACGTATGTGTGCTTGGGACGCAGGGAATGCGCGACTTGGGTAACAAGGGAGCTTCAGTGCCAGTAGAAGCCGTGAGAGACCGGGGCACGTATGGCACTGGATGCAGAGAGTACTAGTGGACTGTGGCGACCAGAGAGCGACACGCAGAGCTGAAGGTCACCTGCGAGTGAGCTGCATGCAATACCAAAGGAGCACGCGGGGAGTGCAAGTGAGCAGAGAGGCAGCAAGTCGCGGTGCCCTTGTGCTGTAGCTGTGGTCGGATGTCAAGCTGTCTGTTGCCGATGAGTACAGACGCTCGTGCCTCGCTTAATGGGCGCCTGCCTCGCGGACATGCTTCCGGTGAACCACCAACAGCTTGAAGCTTGTTTTGACAAAGCAAGGGGGTATAATGTCACCGGCGATGAGACATCGGTCATTTTGGATTGGTATACAGTCAGACTTATCTGAGGCAACAGTCCGACCAGCTACAACGAATCAGTCAAAGTCGGATAAGTAAACGGTCTAGCATCTGTCGCATTCCGGTCCGCTTACGAAGAGATTTCTGTCCGCTAAAAAT
This sequence comes from Polyporus arcularius HHB13444, assembly GCA_004369055.1. Taxonomy (NCBI): domain Eukaryota; kingdom Fungi; phylum Basidiomycota; class Agaricomycetes; order Polyporales; family Polyporaceae; genus Polyporus; species Polyporus arcularius. Next base: position 50,295 of record ML211195.1, read on the forward strand.
GAGATTTTGGTCACTCACTTTTGAAGAAACCATACTTCTACCCCTCCGTTCTCCGCAATTGTTGCACCAATGCATAGCTACTCCTCTAGTGGTTATGAGAAAATTGTCGCCGAGGTAGTCCGGTATGAATTACGCAAATGACAAGGCAGACAGTGGTAGCTGTCGGAAGCGGGATGGTTGCCATAAAGGGCAAGAGCGGGAAAGAAAGCGCCGGGGAGACTACGGCAGACG
>ML211196.1:0-50222 GCA_004369055.1 Polyporus arcularius HHB13444
TGTTGGCGGCCGGGGGCCTGCTCTCAGAAATACTGGTGCGTCGCACTAGTGCTCGAATGCCACTAATGCGTATCATCTGAAAGCATTTCAAAAGTTGGCTATACGAAAGACTTGCCTTAGTCATGGTGTAGATATGAATTTGGCATATAGACGACAGAATGCGGCAGTCCTGCTTGCAGTTACTCAAGAGGTGAGGGATACGGACAGGCAGTCTCAGAGCACTGGTCCACGGAGACTCACCGATGCTCGATGTTTCCAGCTTCTTGACAACCTACCTGTTCTCCGGGAGTATCAAGATGGCTGGCCAATCGAGTTCTACTTGGCTCGTGAACTCAAGTCCCACCGCTCCCGCCCCGCGGGCCCACGATATTTGCGTCTCCGTCCTGAACGGCGGCGTAGTCAGGTATAAAACATTTCTACTCTATCACAGCTCGATACTCACCATAGTCAGACTCCATACATAACGAAATACGGGAGGCACACCGCCTGCAGCCGCATAACTCGCACGCGACGAACCAAGACTTTCTTGGCTAGACCAGTCAAGAGAGTAACCCGTCCCCCATCCCGAAGCGAGTCCCCAAGCACCATTGATCGGGACGAGAGCGACGTTGAGAGACAGCTCCGACCCGCCCCCGCAATCTATATGGTAAGTGATAACAGTGACGCTTCGACACTCAGTAGCTACTTAATTGACCGAGGACAGATGACGCCACCCCCGTCTCCCGACTCGGAGCCTTCTCCTTCCTCATACTCCCAGCCTATCTTTGACACCTTGGTCGCTGCGCTGGTCCCGCCCACAGATGGGCAGCGATTGACGGAGCTGCTAGCATCCAAAGGCATCACGAACCTCGCGTACATGAGAGTGCTCGCGCGCATGTCCACTCGGGACAGCTGGCTAGAAGAGCTCGTGCTGGAGGAAAAGATCACGGAGATCCAGATGCGCGTTCTCCAAGAGATTTTGGAGGGTCACAAGTGATGCAGACGGAGGTAATACGGGCATCGGGAATAGTCATGCTATTGCGTACGGTAGCGTCGAGCGAACGCATGTGTGCTCGAATGTCGTAGGATATAGGTTCTGGAATCTGGAGATCATCGTAGATGGTAGTAAGAGAAAATCGGCCAATGTGACAGTCAGAGCGAAAGCGAGTCTTTGAAGTAACAGAGGGGAACGAGCTGAAAATCCGTCTTCGGCGTGTACTTCCTCGACTTCAAGACGTCTCGGTAGACGTCATCTTGCTCGTCAGGAAGCGGCCTCCACTCCCAGCTCGTCTTCCCGGACTTTACCCCCTTTATCCGATGCAACTTGCCCGGCTTGACAGCATCGTCGTCCGCAGCATCTCGTTTCCGCACCACGCCCGTATTGACACACCCCACGAAGAACTCGAGAAGGTCCGAGAGCGCGTCCTTCGTCTGCTGGTGCGCGAGCAGCTTGGGGTCGGGCGCAGCGTATATCGGACGCAGAACCATCTCGATCGTGACCCCGCAGCGGTTGACCATGACGAGGCACCCGATGTACCGTGAGCCGTGCTCCTTCTTCAGATCCGCGTCGAGCTTCGTGAACATCGGCCGCTGGCGCTCCCACTCCACCACGAAGTCCTCGTGCTCCTGCAGCAGCGTGGCCGCGGGCGTAACCTCCCAATGTGACAGATACCACGAGTTCGCGGGGTTGGGCTGTGCGCTCGGTTTGACCGGGGAGAAGTGGCATTGGGCGAGGAGTTCGCCGCGCCGAAGGAGGTCGAGATTGCGCGGGGTGTACGCGAGGCGCTGTGAGACCTCGAGGATGTCCATGAGGGTCAGCTGGTGCCATTCAAAGAACTTGCGCCAATCCGCGGTGACGGACATCGCGGACGCGAAGTCGCCCGCGCGGCTCGGGGGAGGAAGGGGTGACCGAGGCCCCGTGGGCGTGCTGAGGATCTTCAGGTGCTCCATGAGCTCCACCATTCTCGCTCCGTTCTTCAAGTTGCTCGAACGGCACCACATCCTGGCAAAGTTATCACGTCAGTACTGCATATCTGTGGGGCGAGGCTGGGTTGGGAACGACCGACTTGTGTTCGGGCCACGCGGCTTTCTGGCAGTCTTTGCTGCAGAACACCGCAAGCGCACAGCCAGCACACTTCATCAGGGGTCTATTCGGGCCGCCCTCTGCGTCGCAGTGGCCGCAATGGGTTTTTGCTCCGTAGAAGCGGCGTTCAACGGGTGACTTGAAATCGACAGGCATCCTCGTATGTACTAGCAACGTACACTTGGAAAACCGTCACTGGTCAGCACATGTATATCATGTCGCCGCAAAACATACCTTGAGACGAAGGTGGGTGGTTCGAAAGGTATGTAGCGAGCCTAAGGTATGTAACAGCCTGTTGAGGCGAGGCGTTGAAGATGTCGGAGATAAGATTAGATTCCCAATACGGGCGTCTCACTTACTCCTTCCGGTCGAGTCTGGTCCAAACTCCTTTGTGACTGCGACGTTGATGAAGGCTGAGTCCTGTGTTCTGCTTGGTGGCGGTATCTTGCACTAAACACACTTGTATCTTGATGCAAAGCGGTATGTTTGAAAAAATCAGGGCTTTCTGAGCTTCATACGACCATCGAACTTACTTTGACTGCCTTTGTACAGCGTTCGAGATGACCAGAAAGTCAGGTCGACTGGGAGGACAGTCCGCGCCCGATGTCACTGCCTGTAACCCACTCGGAGCGTACGTGCTGCATACCAGGCGGGCCATCCTTCACTGTGATCTGTATGTGACGCTTTATGCAGGATTCGATGTCTTTGTCCGCCGGACAATCCGGTGGACAGTCCGCCGGACAAAGTTCCTAGTCGCTCAGACGTTCTCAAGATGACAAAGGCCGTTCCACTTTGCCTCGAATCTCTCCGGTTGATATGGATTGATTCATGGGCGCGAGCATCCTCAACTCCAACATCATCCCCACGTATCTGTAACGCAGCAGACAACACGACTCACCCAACTGCGCCCCCCTCATAACTATGAACACCGCTGCAGGGGTCCATATGGACACTGAAGTCTCCTTCCCCGACGGGGACGCGATTATCATCGCCTCAAACGTCCTATTCCGGGTTCACAAACGAGTGCTGGCGCACCACTGCCCCGTCCTCGCTGCCAACCTGGACACGTCCGCTGAGTCAATGGGCGGACTCCCAGTCGTCCGTGTCACCGACACACCTCACGACATCCGGGAGTTCCTTCGTGTCGCTTATGGGTCAAGGTGAGTACACATACGTAGCCATCCGAGGCCTTCACTCTGACCGTAAGACTGTCCATACATAGCCCACCGACCCGTGCTCCCCTGGCGCCCTTCTCCGTCCTCGCTGCCTGGCTGCGAGTGGGCATCAAGTACAAGATGCAAGTGCTCGCCGATCACGCGTACGTGAACCTCCAATCGCTCTTTCCCGCCACCCTGTCCGAGTGGGACGAGCGCGACGGCCCAGAGTCTAGCCACGACTTCAAGGACCAGAACGCGATCGAAGCACTCAACCTCTTCCAGCAGACCGGTCAGTTCGGAATGCTCCAAGTCGCCATTTATCGGTGCTGCCAGCTGGATCCGGACGTTGTCCGGAATGGTACGACGCGCGCAGATGGAACTCCCGAGCGGCTCTCGCGCAAGAACGTCGAGCTGATCGCTCGCGCAAAGGAGCGTCTCAAGGAGTATGGTGCCCGGATGATCGAGGAGTCTCGGGAAAGGTTCAAGCGGTCCGAGTACTGTTCGTACTGGCAATTCCGCAGCTACTACAAATTCTGCAGCTGCCAGGATGTGATCGAGGACCTCAGGGACACGAAGACTCACGGGAGGGAGGCCTGGCGCGAAGGCGATCCGCTTGACAGTCGGTTCCTGCAGTACATCGACAGGTCAGAAGACTCAAGGGACTACGAGTTGCGCCAGGACTTTGCATGCTACATGGGCGCGTGCTCCAACTGCATGGATGAAGTGCGGAGCGAGGTTGGTGAGATGCGCGCACGCGTCTGGAACGAACTCCCGGCGATCGTAGGTGTCGCAGATGTGATTGACGATTGGGTGTGCGACAACTAGGGACGCGGAAGGCTAGGTGCTGCTATCGATACTGTATGTTTACTTGCGTGTTTCGAAGCTTCATGTACGACAGTGTCACTGCGTGGTGAAGTAATCATTTGTAGCACCGTCAAGTATGTGGATTGTTGTATGTACGGAGCGCCCAAGCCCCTTGCCTTCCGCCACCATGTCTGCCTCGCTCAATCTCGACGAAGAGGTCCGGCTCTATACCACAAACACCGAACGCGAGAAGTATGGGCTCTTGGCGACATTATTTGGCGTTATAGTAGCGCTGGATTACCTCGAACGGGCGTACGTGCGGGACTCAGTGACGGCGGAGGAGTGAGTGCGCTCGTGTCCCTCGCGCGAAGACTATACTGAGCGGCCTTGCCGAAGAGGTACTCTCCCGCATGCACGCGATTGCTGTCGCAGTACAAGACCATGCTGAAGCTCGTGGGCGACGATGTTCCGTCCATTGAGCAATTCATGTCCCGATACCGGGTACGTGCCTCCTCCTCTTCCATGCGCATGGGCTGCTCACAATGCTACTATACATTCCGACTGAGCAGATGGACCACCCCGCCGCGCTACACCGAATACAGGTTGGTGTCCCCGCGACGGTAGAGCACTCGAGCGAGGCCGGGCCAGAAACCGCGAAGTGGGTCGCGGAGACGACACAGGTGCGCCCCGCGTCCATGTCCACCATATGTGTCCTGACAGCGTGCACGCTGCAGAACTTCATCACCTTTGTGGACGCGCTGAAGCTGCGGATGCGCGCGAAAGATCAGCTTCATCCAATCCTGCAGGAGCTCGTGACGAGCTATGCGCGGTTCAAGGGGAGCAAGGATTGGGAGGGTCGGAGCAAGATGGTCGGATGGTGCGTTCCTCCCTTCGCGCGTCCGTGTGCTTCGCACGTCCATGTGCGATCGGGTTGTGGCGCAAGTCAGATTGACTGACCGGGTGGATAGGTTGATTACGCTGAACGGGATGAAAGCGTCGGAGGAGCTGACCGAGGAGCAGGCGCGCCAGGTGAGTATCACCTTTGGGCTGGCAGAAGTGATGCTGATACCGCTATGGTGGATAGCTATCTTTCGACATCGAGCATGCGTATGCTGAGTTCTTCAGGAGTCTGAGCGGGAAGGAGGATCATTCATGAGAGTCGGAAATAGTGTCATCGTTGTGCGTCGACCGGGTATGTCTACGGATGCTTGTAATGCCCTTGTATTATTCTGTACGATAGAGCCATGCTTCCCCATCGTCTCCGTGTTATTGTACTGCCCCGGATGTGTTGCCAGTGACTGAAGCCGGCCGTGCCTACTCGTCGGCGGCTCGTGCACAGCACCTGCCCTACTTCTTCCTGTCATGTCATTGTCCATTATTCCGAATCCGCAGCTGTCTCTCATACTCACCCGTCACCATCCCCCTTGGCATTGCACTCAACGCAGGCTCGACATACTCTGAAACAACCTAACTTGTGCCTAGGTACGAGGACATATCATATTCTCGACCTTGCAAGGCCTACGGACCAGGAACGCGCACACTTCACCTATGGTTTCATCGCATAATCCATTTCGTACGCCCACAGTCACACCTACACCGACGGGGGCATCGGGAGCTGGCCCAGACAATGTAGAGCAGTCCTCGTCTGTGGGAGACCGAAGTGATGGAGGACGGCCGCCGCATATCGACACATCCGTGATTGATCTCCTCACCGAAGAGCTGCCTCCTGCGTACACGCCGGCCCCGAACGTCCACGAGGGAGAAGCCACGCTCGAAGTCGGGCCACGGAGGCCGTTTCAGCAACCCGTTCGTGTTCCGCCACAGCAGGAGAACTACGGTCCCTCGCAGTTCCCGCCACCATCATGGGGCATGTCCCCGCAGCCGACGGGAGCGAGTAGCTGGTCGACCTTCCCTGGTCAGCGCAGACAAGAACTGTACACTACGCCCGCGCTGCCACCTGTCCATCCAGATTTGACCGGCATACAGCGTCCATCCTCCACTCCGAACGCGCCACAAGGTCCTTTGTCTGACTTCGCGCGGGACTTCTACGCAGCCAGCGGGACCGATAGTGGATTGTATGGTGGAGGGAGCTCGCGGTACCACAACGACGACTCCAGTGTGTCCTCGTCCTCCTCGAGCAGGAGGTATGCGCCACCCCCTGGAGAACCTCCCAACCACCCTGGCAAGTCCCTTCTGGCCACATCCACCTCCTCCGTCCAAGACGGCAGTCCAGATGATGGTCGGCCAACCGATCGTCCTGTGCCTGGCCATCCTCTGTTGCGCCATGGCAAAGTGCTAGTGTACCCGGCTGGCTTTGAATGCCAGAAATGTGAGTGCTTATGCGACATGATACATGAGCCCAGGGGCGTCCGCTGACGAATTGACACTGCCAGGCCGTAACACCGGGTATCGAAACTATGATCCCTCGCACCCCTGCACGCGCTGCTGGGACAAGTACTCCAAGCCTTATGCAGGACCCATCACATATGCGCCCTGGGCGGCGAGTAGCCCGTCCTCGTCCTCCTCTACGACGCTCCAGCGTCCGTTGCCAGTGTTCAGCGCGCCACAAGCCGCGCTACACCAGCAAAGTGCCTCTTGGTCTGGTCAAGGCTTGCCCACGAATGCTGGTCTGTCACGCTCCGCGACCACGTCCCGCGTTAGTCAGGCGAGCAGCAACGGGTACCCCGGCGCATCAGCGCGCGTCGTGCCTATCGCTGGCGGTGTGCTGCCCATGTCGTCGTACCTTGACAGGCTGGGCGGTGTGAGCGGCCGGTCCATGTTTCCGCCACCCTCGTGGCCCGGGTCTGGAGGTGGGAACGTCATGTCCCCGTCGTCTGGAAACGCCGTCGTCTATCCTCCGGGTGACCCGCGTATTGGAGGCCGGCTGTGCTGGCGCTGTGGAGGACGGGGCAAGACGTCCTTCCTCATCTTCGACGAAGAAACGTGCAGTATATGCGGCGGTGTCGGACGGACATTCGTGTAATGTCGGCCCCCTGTGTTTTGCGCAGTCAACTGCACTTGTACAATTAACGGTTCGCCATGGACGCTCTCGGTCCGTCTCGGACCACGGACGCATTGATGGGGCCGTTCTGCATCCGGGCCTTGTAAAGGTGTTCAGTTCCTTGATGTCGCGGACAGGGAATGATACAATGTTTGCCTTTACTTCCTCCGTGGGAGTCATCTGATGCCAGGTTGCGCAGGTAGATCACTGACACGGAGCCAGCACTGCAACGTCGGATTGGTCGGACTTCCTTCTCTTTCCCGCCGTTAGCTGATTCACGCTGATCTCGACACCTCCAGGTACACCGTTGCCGATTGATGTGATGACGATACGACCCGTCAGACCTGGCAAACTTGGACGAGCAAAGCCATATCATATATGCACCTGGTGCTCCTCCCGCTAGCCCGCGTCCCTGTCCCGCCCACCGTGCAAGTGTCTGCGCTTGCGCCGTCGTTCCTGATAGACGACAGGGAATCATTGCAATTTCGCCGTCCCGGATCCGGTTTAAACTTGGATTTCATTCCGAAACGGGCGAGATTACCTCACATTAGTGATGCGCTGTTGATTCGAAACGTCCGTCGTCTGGGTTGCGCCTGGGTCACTATGTACTTGCGCGTCTTGCGCGGACTCCCCGACATAAGTACGGTCCCCGACCCGTCCTCCGTCCGCTGCTCATTCGTTCGTCCTTCCCCCTCCCCTTCCCCTTTCGTGATTCTTCACTCGTTCTAACCCCGCTGGCCTAGTTGCTGGCGCGGACGGCAGACCATGTTCACCCATTCACCTTCCCCCGTTCAGGCAGCTTTGCTTTTCCTTTCGGTTGCAGCTCCACAGCGTGCATATGCGGCTCTCTACGCGAGCCCTGAGGCTGCGGCCAGCCATGTTTCCCGCACTACTTATGACTATGTAATCGTTGGTGGTACGTCCTTTGAACATTCCTGCGAGACAGTGGATACTCACGATCCAGCATAGCTGGTGCGGCCGGTGGTGTACTGGCGAATCGTTTAACGGAGAACAGGACCACCAAGGTGCTACTGTTGGAAGCTGGATCAAGGTACGCGTGTTCCATGTCATTTCCCCAATGCGAGGCTGTGTTAATATGATGGCTGAAATAGTGACTACAACAACACGAACATCGAGATTCCATTCCTCGCACCAGTATTGACCGGCTCGACATTTGTGAGTGTCGTTCCCAACCATCACCCGTGCTCCATGTGCATTTTACTCATACTTGATTGTTTTACGGCAGGACTGGAACTACACGACCACTCCTCAGTTGGGAATGGATGATCGTTCCGTTGTCTACGCGCGTGGAAAGGTCCTGGGAGGATCCACGTCCATCAGTATGTGGTTCTGCTATGCGTAGCTCCCGCCTTCCTCACAAGCGAGTTGCCAGACTACATGATCTACACGCGTGGCGCGAGGGACGACTATGATCGCTGGGCATCTTTGACGGGTGACCGCGGCTGGGATTGGGACAACATGTTGCCATACATGTTGAAGGTGTGTATCACTGCCACAACCTAACCATTAGGAGAGTCCGCGCTCATCATTGTGGTACCGCAGCTGGAGAATTTCACGAACTCGCCCAATGTACAGAATGCGACATCGAAGTTTGATCCTAGTCTTCACAGCACAAAGGGACCGCTAGGTGCTGGACTTCCCCAGGTCTCCCTCCCGACGGACCAGATCGCCCTGAATGCGCAAGCGGAGTTGTCCTCGGAGTTCAAGTTCAACAGGGATGTTAACTCTGGCGATATGATCGGCTTCAGTGAGTGCTTCCTCCGATGCTTTGCTTTAGTGAGTCACTTATGCCAGCTCTTGCTTGACAGGCTGGACGCCCTTCGCGGTTCGTCTCATATTCACGCCCAAGGTGATGGCAACCACACACTGACGTGATCTCCGAACGGTGTATAGATTCAGGATGGCGCTCGGTCGAACTCGGCCAGGAACTACATTCAGCCCGCGCTGTCTCGCAGCAACCTGGACATTATCGTCGGTGCTCAGGTGACCAAGGTGGTCAAGACCAGCTCGCAGGGTGGTGTCCCCATCGTCCGTGGCGTGCAGTATACCAGCGGTCCCAACAAGACCATCTACAGCGTCAAGGCGTCAAATGAGGTTATCCTCTCCGCAGGCGCCATTGGTTCACCTCAGATCCGTATGTCTCCCATTTGCGACATATTTCAAGGCATCAGTTCTCATGTCCTCGACCCTTCTCTTGCTAGTGCTCCTCTCGGGTATCGGTCCCAAAGCACAGTGCACGGCGAATCGCATTACTCCGCTCGTCGATCTCCCCGATGTCGGACAGAACATGCAGGACCACCCGCTTCTTACGACCAATTTCCGTGTCAGCTCAAACGACACGCTCGACAACCTGCTTTCGAATGCGACGCTCGCGGCGCAGCAGCTCGCACTGTGGCAGAGCAGCCGCACCGGCGATTTCACCCTTGGTGCAGCGAACCAATGGGCTTGGGAACGGCTTCCTCCCAACGACAGCATCTTCCGAACAGTTCCAGATCCTAGCGCAGGTCCAACGGCTCCTCACTATCAACTCATCTTCTCGGCAAGTCACCAGAACGCCAGACGCTGGTCTATTCACTAACACGGTGACGCACAGGATCTCTTCGTCGCCTTCGGCGGTGTTCCTCCCCCGGCTGGTCACTTCCTCACGCTCATCAGCAACCTCTATACACCTGTCTCTCGTACGATCCGCCATTATATTACTTCGTTGCTGCGACTGATTGCCAATGCGCATGATTTGCATAGGTGGTAACCTGACGCTTAAGTCGACTAACCCCTTCGACTACCCGATCATCAATCCCGGACTGCTGAGCGACAAGGGTGGCTTCGACATCCATACCATGCGCGAGGCTCTCAAGGCCGGACGTCGCTTCCTTCAGGCACCTGCATGGCGCAGCTGGATCATCAGCGAGTTCGGCGACTCTGCAAACGCGCAGACCGATGCGCAAATCGAGGACTTCATCCGTGCGAACGCTCTCGTCGTCAACCATGTCTCTGGTACTGTCGGGATGGGCAAGAGCGGATCCACCGCTAGGGGCAGCGGTGCTCTCAACCCGGACCTGACTGTCAAGGGTACTATTGGCCTGCGGGTGGTCGATGCCTCTGTCTTCGTACGTCCACTTTACCGCAGGTGTCGCGAAACATACGCGTCGTCTGACTGTGCTTTGTTGCAGCCCATCATACCCGCAGCTCATACGATGGTCCCGACGTACGCTATCGCCGAGCGTGCAGCGGACCTCATCAAAGCAGCGCAGTCCGGCCACTACTGAACGACCCCACGCGCAAGTCGAAGGCGACTCTGACGAGTCCTATACGCTGTAGCTATCTGGTTTTGCTGACGCTGCTCAAGATTGACCACCTACTCGGGAAGCCGCGACGTGCACACGCTTATCTATAATTCAGGCTCCCGTTTATCTCTCGTTTTGCCGTTTAACTGTCGTATCTATACGATATCACCGCGCTCTTTGGTCATCATCTCTCTCGTTGTGTCTGTCATCGACATTGTACATCATGAACAGGACTTGGATCGCGCCATGGACAGAAGAAGCATAGCTACGATGATCCCTTCGCGTTTGGCCTTTTGTCTCCCCTAGGTAGACATTTACTTGGTCTCTATCTCCCGGGCGTTATTATTCTTTCTTACATGTAAAGCAGTCCCTATATCGGGCACAGTAATTCACCAGAAGTCTCTCCCCTGTTCCTTAGGAACGACCCGGCAAGTGTGTCATCCAGGTAGGTCGCATAATCCGTAACATTCCGACGGGTTTACTGACGAGTTTGCTGAAGTCAAATCAACTTCTACCGTCCCACCTGGCTTCCTATGTTACGGGATCAGTGTATCGCGATGAAATGATGAGAAGCCTGTAGGTTGACGGACGTTCCGGCAGTGACGGGCGTCTGTGAATTGGCGATGGTTTGTGGGTCCACACTCGAGATATATCCGAACACTTATGCTGTCCCTTCTGATGCAGTGGCGTCAGCAGCTAGTAGCAGGCTGCTACCATCGTGGGGCGGCGGGTCTCAAGGAACAGCGATGCGCGCGACGCAATCTTCGAGTTACCTTCCTTGGTGACGGGACACTCAAGACCTTCACGTTGAAGAGTCACCATTCACTTGGAGAGCATACGTGGCAGCCTCCGACCTGGCAGAACGTACTTCTCGGGCAGACTAACTTACTTGGACGTGTGAGGGACTCGATCATGGCAGACGGGCAAGTAACGAGGTATTGTGTACCCCTGTTTTCTGCGCTGCCTCCCAAGGTAAGCGAGACTAATATGTATAACATCTTAAGATGCATCTATGGACCGTGCGCCTTAGTTCAGGTCATCAGCGCCGAAGTCACTATATACACGCAAGTGGGCTGGCAGGCGTCCACAAACTTGATTCCACCAAGAGCGATGTCCTGTAGGTGAACTGCGTAACATACTATTCCTGACTTGTGGGCTGACTCCCATTACTCCAGCAAACAGCCAGTTGATTGTTCGCCCATCTTCTCAACCGGGGCGCATGTATGTTGGAGATGGAACTAAGCGGTCGCTGCAAGAGCAAATGTGCATGCAAGACTGCGTCGATATATTCGCTGCGATCTTGGTGCGTCGGTGTCAATGAGGCCCGGAGCAGAGACGTTAATTAACGAGTCTGATCATGCAGCATGCCATACGACAAACATGCACGGACTACGGGATCAACCTCAACATGTCATATCGCCGTCAGGATCCGATTGTTATAGCATGTGTCAAAGAAAAGGTATGCTTCTCGTAAGGCTGTCTCTCCAAGTCACCAGCTGACATGCTGTACAGCTTCTTGAGAGAGTCGCAGTTCTGCGCGAGTATGAAGATGGCTGGCCGGTTACCTTTTACCTTCGCAGCGAGCTCAAACCCCACCACCCAGGCCATTGGTCTTGCATTAATGTCACGGTTCCTCGAACACTGAAGCATAGTATTCGCAATCGTGTACGTTCACCCCACTTATCAACTGGGGTACTAGTCGTGCTCACTGTACCAACTCGCTTAGACTCCAGAACGGTCCAAGATCCGCCGTGCACGTCGAGAAGCCTCTTTGCGAATTCATAAGCTATATTCGTTGCCACGAATCTCACAACGCTCTCCAAGACCAAAATGTCGTTCCGTTCCATCGGGCGTCCGAAAGGGTACTCGCATTCGGCCATCGGGTCACTCGAGGGGAGGGCATTGGCTGCGCCCTTTGGCACACGCATGTAACTTCAACTCGCGGCCCGGAATCTCCCAGACTATTTCCAGGCGAATCCCGCAAGAGCAGGTTGCTGAGCAGGTCAGTAACGCGAGGCAAATTGCGAGGCCCGCGGACCTCCGACAGGTAGGACACTTATGATTAAGCTGATATCTGTGGCTGACGTTGCGAGATGACTGCTCAGAACCCAAGTGGTGGTGTTGTTTCTGGGAAGGCTCGCTCAGCGTCGGCCGCTGAGATGTCACCCGTGAAAGCACTCCTGGATTCCTGTCTCCCACCAGCGGATGCAAAGCGACTGGCGCACCTCTTCGCATCGTTCGGAATCAAGGACCTTGCGTACTTGTACGTATTGGCTCGGATGAGGACCCGAGACCGGTGGCTCGAAGAGCTCCGAGGGAAGGGTCACTTGACCGAAATCCAGATGCGCGTGGTGTGCGAGGTACTCGATAGGTTGTCTCGCTCTGGATATGGTCCGTCCGTCGTCTCGTGAAGGGCAAGTGCGAAGAGGGATGGGTCGCCGCTATTATGGCACGGTACAAGCATCGCTTGAATGACACCCACGACTTCTGGTTATATCGCACGTAACACTTGCGTCTCTATGTCAGAATAAATCGTTATGTATCTCGAAGCGCTATGAACGTGGTTCATGGCCGATGCATTGCGGACGTCGTCAAGACCTGCGATCGACGCTCCAGCATACTTGCTTGATACGCCCAGCTGGACATAGTGCGCTGTAACACCATGCCGCGGGCCCCGGACCAGGCCCTACTCCCGAAGCCACTACCGTCACTTAACACTACGCAACGACTGAACGGACGAAATGCGGCGGCTCGGGGCCCAGCTGACGTGCGCATGCCGCTCGTAAACCCGCGCACTCCCATGCCACCGCCATTATTCGCAACCCTGTCTGCGCACTAGCCTCGGGGCGGTAACATTTCCCAAGTAACAGTAACGGCGATCACACCTGCGGCAAACTTGTTTGCTCCTGTCAGCACTGCCCGGTCCACAACCGTACTAGTCGTTTCGCTGCCGCTGGCGTATTCATACTTACATGTAAAGCGCCATGGTACGAACTAGGACAGCTCAGTTGAAGAGCTTCCTGCGGAGCATCCTCTCTCAGGCGTGGAGATACTGCCCGCTTGAGGGACGGACAGTGCCCGCGATAGCAGTACGTGGTGCTGTGGCGGCGAAGGGCTGGTGTGGATGAGATAGACGTCATGGTAGAGACGAGCGCGTGGGTGGCCATCGATACTGTCCGCTGCGCCAGTGACCTCCGTTGACGAGGTCCTGACGGAAACGCCATATGCCCTGGAGTTCGGCCAATGTTCTGAAGTCGGTAGAGTAGTCGCCTCGGCATATCCAGCAGCGGGGAAGTCGATCGCAAGAAAGGATTTGTGAAATAACATAAAGAAGAGGGAAGACGCCCAAGTACGGAGTATGCAAGACGAGGGTACAATTGACTTCACATACGGAAGTATGCTGCCATGAGAGTTGGAAGAGCAAGATAGACGGCCCTCCGGACGCGGGACGCAAAAATTCCGGGTCGTCTGGGGATAAGGCAGATTGTCAATAATCGCATCCGACAAGAAGACGAGCGTCATCGACTTACATGGGTGTCGACGGAATCGACGGCACGATATTCGAAGTTATATCGGGCAATAAAGGCTCTCCAACAGGTTCATCATCTGCGTCGTTGACAGGGTGCTCTTCGGGGGGTAGCCGGCCTTGATGAGTCTCCCATAGACGGTGTCCAAAGTCCTCTGAACTCGTTGATATTTCCGAGTTTTCGTCCTGTGGTTTGAGACGGGTTCTGACGCCGACGTGATGAATATCTTGTCTTCCAGCGAGGGGGTGGGCAGAACGATGTCGTGGTTTATGGCGAAGAAGCAGAGGTTAATGAGGTCTCTCAGAGCGTCCGGAACCGGCTGCTCCGTAAGCAATCCAGGATCAGATGGGGTCAGCACTAGTCTGTGCCCGAAGTCGTAGACGTTGTCGAGAATATGGTATGCTGTGATGAGTGTGGCGCAATACCGAGAGCCGTACTTGGTCCTGTACGCTTCTGCGACAGCCTTGTGCCCGTCAAGGGTACTCGGCATGCTGGGCTTGATTCCAGGATACTGTTTCGTCCAATAGTCGATAGGGCGGATGTCGAAGGAGCGTAGGGCCCACGATCTCCCGAGGTCAGGATCACCATGACGAGGTACCATGTGGAAGACGGCGACGTGGGGGGCTCCAGCCTGCAGCTCTTCGAAATGACCGCCATCCGCCAACAGATATGCTGCAGCGTCGATCATGACTTTGGAAGCTACCTGATGATGTGTTATGAACTTTTGAAAGCTGTTGATAGCCGCAATCCTCGTAGTGAAGGGGCTCTCCGTCAGGCTCTGCAACCTGTACTCCGGTGGAGTGTCGTCATACTCCTCGTGTGATTCTGCGTCCTGCGAATTGCTGGCCCGACACCACCCTCTATAAATGTTGAGAGAAGAGAATAATCAGGTTGTGTGCGGACTCACTTGTGTATGGGCCATGCCTTCTTCTGACATTCCTTACTGCAGTAACAAGCCACGGAGCATCCGCCGCACCGCCTCACCTTCTGCCCTTGAACTCCGCACGAGTGACAATAAGTCGCAGGGTCCTGGTTGCGTTGCGCAATCGCAGTGGATGGGCGTGGTACTTGGCCGTCCGCGTGGGTAGGGTCGGGAGGTTGTCCATCATTTTGTAGCGTGACGGTTGTAGTTGGGCGGACTACTTGGACATGCCCCGGCGGATCGTCCTCATCGGTAGGGTTGGGAGGTTGTACGTTATTTGGTAGCACAACTGGGGTGGATCGGCGGGACGCGCGTGCATATTGCGAGTCTTCCTCGCTGTCCGGAGGCCGTTGTCCCTGACCATCGTTGTGCTCCATTCTACTGGGAGATAGGATGTGCTGACGACATATTTGTCAACCATAATTTGAATCGAAGGACTAAGAGGGAAAGGAGCCGAGCTTGATGTGGTTCGTACTTACAACCTTGTGTACGATGTGGTCGCGACGGAAAGAGCCAGACCCTGGGCGCTTCCACGAAGACTTGGAGAGATCTCGATCGGGTAGATGATGCGCGTGCTTACACTTAAAAAGACCACAAGTCCTTCTACGTTCATGCACAGAAGACTTTTCACTCAACCGTGCTTTAAGATGGCATTCCAGTCACTGCGGCCCGCGGGGCCCAACAAGGGACACAGGATGCGGCAGCCGCCTCTGAAGATCTGAACCGCTGAACCATGATCGCCGTAATACTTACACTGGCAACTGGTCTCGTACCCCGCCGTAGTATGCATCACCATCATACGGCCAGCCTACTTACATTGTGCGGATGAGGAATGGCACAGGAAAGCATCCGTGAAAGCGAGACGGTGAGTCTACCATTCCAAGCTGCTCATAATATTTACGAGTACGTAGACGTGGGGCAGAACGCAGTTACGAACATATTCTAACAAGAGATAGCTGGGTGCTATATCTTGTGCAGAATATGGTCGTGGCTGCTCAGCCTATCTGGTCCGTCACAGCATCATACGTTCGCAGACTCTCAGGTGCGTAGTATAGGTACGGGCCCGCACGACGGCGGTCTGACTCGGAGTTCGCAGCTGATCAACCGCCTCCCAAGCCGTCGTCCAGCATGGCTTCGTGAGTGGATGGAAGCCAATCACACCGACGTCGGAGCGCAGGGGGAGTCCGCAAGCGGCCCATACACCTGGCGACGACACGGTCTGAGCTGGCCCCAGTAGAGAACGAGATGAAGTTGCGAGGGGGGATGAAGATACTCACAGTCCCGCGCAGGCTTATATACACGAGCCCAACGGCGTCTCCGTCTGACTTGTCACCGACCGCCCGAGCGACGCGAAATTCTACCTGTACAAGGTGTGGGCGTCGATGAGGCCTGATCAGTCAGACGCCCCGAATCGAAGTGATCGGGAGACTCAGTACGTACTCACCTTGGCCCTCGTATCTTGCCGTTCCCTGACCAATTACGCCTCCAAACAGCGCGGCGACCCATCAACTTCGACGTGATCCCTTTCCGTGAACCTGACGAAGGGCCATTCGAATCAGACCCTCGAGAGCCCCGCCGCTGGTTGAATATTGTGCGCGATAGGCAAGTAATTAGTCCAAGTGCCACCCGCGGTGTCGGTATGCTGCTGACGGCGCGTGACTCCCAGCGATGCGACACTTCTACAACGTTGCCAAGTCGTCGGATATCGGGGTTAACTGAGCCGCGTCAAGCGGGCACGAGCCCTCTCTGCGGCGAGGTCGAGGTGTGGACGATGACGAGGGTTCTGGTGTGAGTCGCGAGTTAGCGTTCATCCTGGACATCGTGGATGAGAGCAGGAAGGGAACTGACGGACTTCGAAACCCAGACCGGCACACCCCCTTCCGGCGTCCAACTACTGACACTGGCCACGGCGCGCTTTGGGGTGCGTCTAGGCGGCCGTTAAATCGACATGAAAGTTACCTCCCTTCCTCGGGACAACCCACGCCATGCGTATCGTGATGCCTTGCCCATCACTCGCACCTGTAGGCACCAGTCATAGGCCGTACTCCTGTCGTCACCCGTCCAAAGCACTGTGCGACGGGATATTCCGCCGGTGAGTGGAGGTGCATGGAACGCTCTCTCCTAAAGGCCGGCGTGTCAGCCTCGAGGACCGTCTTCGGCTGCTCTCAGGTCCCGGCGCGGGTTAGAACAATGCCGTCCTGGAGCTTGTCGAAGTTGGCGGAGAATAAATTCAGTGCTACAGGAGCCGAAGCACATCGCCGGTACAGTTGTCGCCCAGGCTCACCACCCCATTATCACACCTTCTTAGCCTCTCAACTCGCCTCTGCAGCGGTCATCGGTCGCTCGGTCGACCCGAGGAACGGAAGGTTCAGTCGAGTGTCCCAGCGTGGGCATCCGCTGATATCGTCCTTCCCGTAAGAAGATGTCCAAGCCAGGAACATGCCGCCCACCACCACTTACGCCATTACGTCTCTCATCATATCAGAGACCGCGCAGCAGACCGTGACGACGTATATTTATGAGCCGCGGCGTCCGGCATTCGATCCCACCACGAAGGCAGCCAGCAAGTTCGAAGGCCTCGCCATGTACTTGCATGCGATTGGGACGCCCCCGGGACCCCGAGGCAGGTGCGAAAGGACAGGACGTTTCGAACCGCGACCCGAGTCCCGAGCTTGCTTGCACTTCGTCATATCGGACCGCTCGGCAATCCGCAATCGACGCCTACCGAGCCCGCCGCCGATTGCAGCGGATCGATGGAATGGTGCTTTACCACTATTGACTCCCTGCGACTGGGCACTGGGCAGTGTTCATCCATAGTAGGTCTTTGATTCTGCAGGCTCTGAGAGGCCGAAAATAAACCGCTCGCGCGCGTGCAGTCAGGCTTCGCAAGTTGTCACGACTTGATGAAAGGCTGCGGTCACAGCCAAGACTCCGCGGGACTCTGCAGCGCGCAGGAACGTCCTCGAGTTCACATTTGGCTCTTGGTTGGCTCTCGTCGTTCCTGGGACACCGAGTCTCGATCATTCTTACGGACAAAGCCAGTCCCGTCGAATAAGGTCGAGGATTTCGGAGGCGGTCGGCCCCTTCTCATGATCGACTTGCACATATGAATATTACTTGTTGTGGCACCCTCTCAAACCGCATCCTCGGACTCGGGTTTCGAGATATCCCCTACTGCAGCCTCGGATACTCGAGGCCTCTTACATAGCTCGGCGGTCGGGATCGAGAGTAGAGCCATGTGTCACAGCGCGTAATAGGGTCTCGTCGCAACGACGTATAACGACGTGAGCTCACATCTCCAGACCGAGAAACTCCGAGGAACGAGGCTCTGCAAGCGGGTGAGACGAGGCCGATTTTCACGGACCAGGACGCTTCGCGGAGGCTTTATAGATGTGCTTCGCTGACCCGGCGGCGTGGATAGCATATGCATGCCCCTTGCGTCGGTGTGGACAGATCTGCAGGCCGTCGGCCCTCGGACGCGGCGAATAGCGCATACGTCCTCATGCGTCCTAGCTCCTGCATGGCAATTTGTAGTGGACGACGGCGATTTGTAGAGCACAATTACGCCAAGAACGCTGTAGTAGTACGTTACGTCATAGGACAGGAAGTCGACCGCTCGTTTCAGCAGCGGGGCTCCCAAGGTGCAGTCGCAACAGAGGCGAACGAGAAGGAAGCAGAGCGGTTGTGTGACACAGTCGGGGGGGATGCAGAAGCGAAGTCGAGCGCATGCAAAGTCTTTGTATTGTAGAAGCCAGAGGCTGCGAGGGGAGCGGGCGAAAGGCACGGACAATGCGATAGACGGTGGAAGATGCCCCGCGAATGGAATTTCTGCGAAGTACGCGGCCGAGTTACCGGGGCACAGGAAGCGTTCTCCAGGGTCAGCTGCGAGACTTTCCGGCGTTATTAATTGCACGAGTTCTGTGGTAACGAAAGAAGATCGTCATACGAGTCCTTGCTGCCGCTTGACTGGGCAGATGTGAGAGCCGATGCCACGCTGTAATCGCAAGACGTTGAAGAACACAGCAAGCCAAATGACCGGGCCTGAGAACTGAGAAGGGGGTAGGCGTAGTTATCGACCAGACATGGCAGCAGGATGAGTGCGATACTCCTCCACGTGTTGGGCGAATTTGTGGCTAGACACGCTCGTAGGCGCTGTGTCGAAGGAAACGGACGGGCTTCTCCGCCGTGCCGACATTTTCGGCTGCGCAGTGCGACATGTCCCGCGCGCCCTCCGCGGCGCATCGCCCGGACAGATTCCCTGCTGCGGCAAGACGGGGGCGGCATGGGGGCGAGGAGGAGGGCGGAAGAGCCGTATATGGCAGCCGTTGTGAATGAAGAGATCGAGATCTGAGCGCCGCGCCACCATCGCGTGCGGAGGAGCATGCCAGCGTAGCAACTCTGCTGCCCACCACTCTCTTCGATGCATCCATGCCCACCCCGCCAGTGCCCGACCGACGCCAGCGGACACCGGGCTACGCAGCGGGCGTGAATCTGTCCCCGCGGCACGACATCAAGCCGTCGCACCCGTGGCAGCGGGGACCGATCAAATCGTACCGCAGCTAGTTACGATTTGTCGAGCGGTGTACATGCTGCGTTGCGCAGGTACTGTCCCGCCGACATCTGGTAGGCTCCTCAGGACATGTGCAGAGGGCGAAATGCGGGTGTGTGGCGGATGCGCTGGCCGAGCAGACTCGGTAAGGTCGCGCTCGACATGACGCTTGTTACCGACAGCGTTCGCTGATGCCTGCACAGTCACAGGCTGGCGGTTGCAGCCCGCTCGCGAAGAGGACAAGCGCATGCGCGCGGAGAACGGAAGGTTGAGTGGCAAGTACTTACTCGATCAGATTCAGGCGAGCGATCCCAGCGGCCCCTTGCAGACGCCGTGGGGCTTGTCTGTCGCCCCGAACACGCTGTGTGCCAGCGCAGGTCTCCGCCGTCGGCTCAGCAAGAACCGTACATCGCGTCGGCCAGCGACGGGGCGTGACGGCCGCATTCCTTTCCCCGGATGCTTGGGACGTCTCCTGATCACACTCCGGAGTCCGTGTGCCTCGCAGCCCTAACCCATTGCGGAGAGGAATGCATGGGAGGAAACGGCAACCCTCCTGCTCCCTCCCGACTCTTTCGTGCGAGATCTGCCCACATGGCGCTCCAACGTCCTCCTTCCGTCCTTTTCGCGACATTGACTGGGTACGTATCCGAGAACCTTGCACACGCTCCGCCGCTCTTCAGCCCCGCCCAGAATTATCGCTTCCCCTGCTTCCTGCCCGTTGTCCTGCGCTTCTTCTGCATTGATCCCTCTTCTTCTTTCCCATCGGTCTCACCACGCTTAGCATAGGCAGCAACACATGCCAATCAGAGAGATATTGGTCAGTCGCCACTCGGCTCCCGCCTGCCTTCGGGACGTCTCTCCAGGTTATACTTATACGCGATACTCATACAGGGCCCCACATACCTCAAACTCCTGTACCTGATCCTCCTGTGCCTGCAGTTCATGTCTCCACACAGGTTCCGTGTCGCAGTCTGGTACCGCTTCATTCTTTGTCCTGCCGCTGTTCGTTTCTTGACGCAGCCCCTTCCTTTTATCGACAGTGGAGGAGGTGTTGGCGGCCTCGTTTGTGCCGTCGCTCTTTCACGATACCATGACATACACATAGACGTGTACGAGGCCGCGAGCGCATTCACGGAAATGGGTGCCGGCATCGGTGTCTGGCCTCGAGCCTGGAAAGTCCTCTGCTCCCTCGGACTCGCCGACGAACTCGCCAAGATCGCTGTCGTTCCGCCTACAGACATACCCCGTGCGTGTAGCCTCTGCTCCCGTTCTACCTTACCTTTCCTGTGCTATTCTGATGCATCTTGATCCGTATTTGTTGCTCGCAGAGATCGCGTTCCATTTTCGCAAGGGCGATCAGCCGGAAGGGGTCAACTTTTATACCCTGTCTACACCAGGTTCGTCACCGCCCGCATTGGTATCCACATTCCGCGTTCGGGACGCTAAGTGGGCTCGTTTCTTTCCCGGAAGGAGGCTTGCTAGCCTTTCATCGAGCAGACTTCCACGGAGTGCTGCTACGTCATCTCGGGCGCCACTGTGGCAAGCATACGAGCAAGCGTTTGGTGTCATATACCCAGTCTCGCTCTCGAGACCCCAGTATCAGGCTCGACTTCCAGGACGGGTCCAGCGCGACGTGCGACGTCCTCATTGGCGCTGATGGCGTGAAGTCTGCAGCACGGGCGTGTTTAGTCGAAGAGCTCGCGGCCGTGGCGAGAGCGGAGGGTCGACATCAGGATGCGCAGAAGGTCCTCGCGGCAGGACCACCAAAATGGAGCGGCACGGTTGCCTATCGTGCACTGTTTCCCTCGCAGACCCTCCGCCAAAGGTTGCCCAGTCACCGTGTGCTGGAGAATCCAATGCTGGTACGTCCATAATTGCGGCTTGCCTGAGCCGCTTACTGATGCGCCCGCCTTCGCAGTACCTCGGGAAGAATTCCGTGAGTTACATTCCCCGAGCGCAGTTTGGGTTCGAGTCAACTGAATTCGCGCAGGAAATCACAGTATATCCAATACAGCGGGGCGTGATGATCAATCTTGCTGCGTTCCGCGCCCGGTACGATCTCGAGTACACCACATTCAAAGGACCGTGGGTGCAAGACGTCCCACCCTCCGAAGTCCTGCACGACTTCGACGATTGGGAGCCCGAAGTGCGGATGCTCCTCCAGGTGTGTGACATCTATGTCCTAGGCATGTAGGCGTGTGCATGGCTCAACTCCCTTGCGTCATAGTCGGCGGAGCGGGTGAATCGGTGGGCGATCCATACTACGCTCCCTCTACCCTCCTTCGTCTCCGGTAAAGTTGCGCTGCTAGGCGATTCTGTACGTCATCGCTATCGCTCCCTTCGCAACATGAATGACCCATCGTCCTTGTTCAGGCGCACGCTATGATGCCCTACCAGGGCGCTGGGGCAGGCCAAGCTATCGAGGTACGTTACAAAACGGCGCCACCACCGCGCACGTACCCTCCGATTAACCGCATACCAGGACGCGTTCATACTGGCAACGGTCCTCGGAGACCGCCGCACGACACAATCGACGATCGGCCGTGCACTGCGCGTCTACGACTCCATCCGCCGACCATTCGCCCTGCGCATCCAGGAGGCCTCGCGCGAGAACGGCATCCTCTACACGCTCAACTATCCCGGGCTGACGTTCGACCGCCCCGCATGTGCGCAGCCTGGGAGCGAAGATGCGGAGAAGCTGAAGGAGATCCGGACGCGCATCCGGATGAACTGGGAGTGGGCGTGGAAGACGACGCTGGATGGCGACGTCTCTCGGGCGCTGCGGCTGCTGGACGATCCGGCGTACGGTAGCTGACCGGGCTAGTATGCGGTTGGTGTCAGGGTGTTTTGACTCTGAGGGGCGATGGGGACCCTGCGCTTCTTGCGTTAGTACTTTATAGACGATGGTCTACTAATCATATGATCCTGCGACAAGTAATCTCGTTGTATACATAGTTTCCCGACGGAAACGGCTGGCGAAGGGATGCCTAATACCTGTAGACGTTGGAGAGCCCGACGACATCTCGATTCGCGTCCTCGCTGTTCGTCCCGAGCTGAAATGATCGTACGACGGTACGAACGAGCTACGTTGACGCCGCTTGGCCACGGCGTCGATGCTCGCCTGCTACGCGTCCGCACCATCGAACGGTCGGCAGGTCGTGAACGTGGCATGTGTTGCAGCTTGATTCGTACTTGAGTATTGACAACGCTACACGTAAGCGTGACACGACTTATGGAAGGTGCCGCTGAGTTCGATGTTCCACGTTCGCTTGACGCAGGCTGAGGAAGGTTGCGAACCGTTGCATGCTGGGGCTCTTGTCTGTTCCCCGCACGGCGGCGAAGCCGAGGGCTGCAAGAGGCTGTGAACATGTAGCAAGCCGCGTGTCCACTCAGCCTGGTAACCCGGTAGCTAATTAAATTTTATGCCGCCTCCACCATCGTACAGTACGTACCACCAGGTGTGCGCAGATGTAACCACTTACTAACTGCCAGTGCGAGCGGGATGCGAGAGGATCAAGTAACTTATAAGTAAGTATGTACGAGAGCGAGGGGAAGGCGAGACGAGATAAGATAAGATCCTAGGATTAGATCTGACGAGGCCGATCTCGCTGCAATCTCGATGAGCCCATGCCAGGCCATCGAACGAGGTGAAGTCGTTCCGACTCGTCTCTACTTCCGCATACACCCACTCTCTCTGCATCCACCATGGTAGAGGTCAAGAACAAAGTCTGCCTGATGTGCGTGTCTTTGACACTGTGGATGGCGACGACGCTGATACCGGGATATACAGCGTGCACGATGGCTGGGGCATCGCGCCGGAGAAGGGCATGAAGGGCGACGCGATCGACGCGGGCAACACCACGAACATGGACACCATCGCGAAGGAGCACAGCTACCGGACCCTTGCTGCACACGGTCTCGCGGTCGGACTCAGTGACGGGCTCATGGGAAACTCGGAAGTCGGGTGAGTTGTCTCGTACCTCCCACCGCACGCGCGATGGCGTGCACGACTGACGTGATGCGTTCAGCCACCTCAACATCGGCGCGGGACGCATCGTGTGGCAGGACATCGTCAGGATAGACGTCGCGATCAAGAAGAGGCAGTTCCACAAGAACGAGAACATCCTCGAGAGCTTTAACAGAGCGAAGAACGGCAACGGCCGGCTGCACCTCCTCGGTCTCGTAAGTACCTCACCGGTCATTGACATTCCACGCGGGTCGTCTTGGTGGTTCGGGGTCTCCACAATGCACAATCCTTTGTACTCATGACTTTCTCAGGTCTCTGACGGCGGTGTGCACTCCCACATACGTCACCTCTACGCCCTCCTCGAGACCGCCAAGGAAGTCGGCCTCAAGGAGGTCTACATCCACTTCTTCGGCGATGGCCGCGACACCGCTCCCCGCTCCGCCGCGGGATACATGAAGGACCTGCTCGCGTTCATCGAGAAGGAGAAGGTCGGCGAGGTTGCGACCGTCGTCGGCCGTTACTACGCCATGGACCGCGACAAGCGTTGGGAGCGTGTCAAGATCGCTGTCGACGGTCTCGTCAAGGGCGAGGGCGAGAAGGCGGAGGACCCCGTCAAGGCGATCGAGGAGCGGTACAAGAAGGACGAGACGGACGAGTTCTTGAAGCCCATCATCGTCAACGGCGATGCTGGCCGGATCAAGGGTAAGGCCATGGCCCCGAAATTGTCCGCGGCCGGTGTAAGCTGATCACGCACGCAGATGGCGACACGCTGTTCTTCTTCAACTACCGCTCCGACCGTATGCGAGAGATCGCCACGGTTTTCGGTCTCCCCGACAAGCCCATGGAGGTCGATGTCCCGAAGGACCTCGTAAGCCTCCTCCCAACCGTGTCTCGCGGAAGACTGACTGGTGCCGTCTAGTACATCACCACGATGTCTCAGTATAACTCCGAGTTCCCGTTCAAGGTCGCCTTCCCTCCGCAAGCGATGACGAACGTGCTCGCAGAATGGCTCGCCAAGCAGGGTGTGAAGCAGGCCCATATCGCCGGTGAGTGACCCGTCCGCCATAACGCTACCCGATCTAACCACTCGCCGCCTCAGAGACGGAAAAGTACGCGCACGTTACCTTCTTCTTCAACGGCGGTGTCGAGAAGCAGTTCCAGGATGAGGAGCGGCACATGATCCCCTCGCCCAAGGTCGCGACGTACGACAAGGACCCGAAGATGAGCGTGAAGGGCGTCGCGGAGAAGGTCGCGGAGGTTGTGCGCAAGAAGGAGCACGAGTTCGTCATGTGCAACTTCGCGCCCCCGGACATGGTCGGCCACACGGGTGTGTACGACGCCGCCGTTGAGGCGATCGGGCACACTGACGAGGCGGTCGGCATCGTGTACAAGGCGTGCGAGGAGGCGGGCTACATCCTGCTCATCACGGCCGACCACGGGAACGCGGAGCAGATGATCAACCTTGAGACCGGCGCGCCGCACACTGCGCACACGACGAACCCCGTGCCGTTCATCATGACCGGCGACCCGAAGAAACTCAGCTTTGCGGCCGACAAGAAGGATGACGATGAGGAGGAGGGCGCGCTGGCCGACGTTGCGCCTACTATTCTGGACGTCATGGTGAGTGCCTCTACGTTCGTTGCTTGTGTGCATCTGCTGATGACGCGTCTGCATACTCAGGGATTGCCTAAGCCCGAAGGTTAGTGGTCTGCGCGCTATAGTGTTTGTGCGTATACTGATATGTGGCCCTGCAGAAATGACGGGACGCTCCCTCCTTGAGAAGAAAGAGTAGACACGGTCGAAGAACGGACATCGAGAAGTGTATCATGATGTACGACAATCTAGATCTGGATAGGCCTTCACTGGGCGAATGGACGGAAGAGTTCCCCTTAATTGCATAACACGCGGAATTGGACAGTGCGGCTATGACAAGCTCTACGATATTCAGTCGCTTCGAGTGCCAGTCGTCGAGTCTCTCCCTCAGAGTTGGTCGCATTGCGATATATTATCCCGTGTCGCGTTTGGTACATGCTGGAGACTGGTGCAGCCAGCAGCAAACACTCACTTTCAACAGCTCTACATAGGCTTGCTCGTGAAGCCTTTGAGAGTGTGATGTCGGCATGCCGGACCGTACCAGCAGGCGCCGATAAGCCTTTGCCTCTTCGAAGTTGAAGTTCAACCACTACTCTCAGCTCTCCTCTCGTCACTGTGACTGGATCTCATGAAGCACGAATCATTCCCGCGCAGAGGATGCTTGGACGGTCACACTCCTGGCAACGACACAGTCTGCCACGAATGCAAGACTTCGGGCGGAAAGGACACCGTGGTACTGAGAAGGTGTGGAGGCTGCTCGATCGCGGTATATTGCAGCAAGGAATGTCAGCGGCGTGCGTGGCGAACACATAAGTCGGTTTATCATTTTTCTCTCTCTTCTGCCTTACTGACTACGTGTAGGAGTTGCTGCCGTCCGAAGAATACGCGTCCTGCACCCATGGCGAGCGACCCGGACGAGGGCCTGCCACCGGTACCCTTCCCCATACGGACGGACTTCCCCACTCCAATATCCGCCCGTGTTGAATGGGAGCTGTTCACCGAATATCACGCTTGGGCGCTGTCCACTCTCATGGGAGTGACCTTGCGTACGGCTGCAAGCCGTCCTTGGTACTCGCACCTCGAGCGCGGTTGGCTCTTCCTCCACGTAGTCGTTGCTCCTGTCGTTCGGGGTCGCGACACCAATCCGGCGAACTCGTGGTTCTTGCGCGATGTTTACCTCCATAGTCTCGAGCAGATGATTCGGGAGAACCCGGGGCTTGAGCGGAAGAACATCGCAGAGAACACTCAGTATCAGGCGATGTTCGCTAGGTTCAAAGAGAGCCATGGTGCGCGCTTTGGCGGGCTGCTGAATGTGGGATACCGCCTCGGGGTTGCAACCTGGCAACGGAGGGGTTTAGGCCGGTCTTTGTCCCCCATCATCCGGAAAAGCTCTTGCTGCCGGATACCCAGGATGCGCTTGAGGATCTCGCGCGACTCTGCCAGATGTGCATCAATAATGGCATCGTCCTGAAGCCCACATCTCGCGAGGAGACCTCTGCAGTGCCGGGTACACTCCGACCCGTCACCTCCAAGTCGAAGACGACGTGGGAGTGGACACCTCTCCTCAATACGTTGGACGACGTCTACGAGGGGTTCAAGAGATATGGATATGTCCCGAAGAGCACCCTGTCTTCTAGGGAACTGATGGACCTCAATGCCACGCTTTGACGACGCCCGGAGCAGTGCCCGAGGGCGACAGGTCGTCCTGCAGCGTCGTCGCACGTCACCAAACACTCGCCATCCTTGTCGTCGTCAGAACTGCGCTTATCTCCTCGTCAATTTCCAGACTCGGCTAGTTGTGGCTCCCACTGTTGCTCCCCTCCCTCGACCATCATATTCTTCCGGGCGTCGAGTTTCGTCGCGTCCTCACCGACGCAACTTCGTTGTGATAAGTACCGACTTATTTATCTCTGGGAGGAGTAGGCGTTTTGTCGCTACGCTCGTTTCTTCTGATACATAGTCGATCTTGTGACTCCGAGAGAACTCCCCTCCGCCTTGCCCTTCGTATTCTGCAGCGATCCGAATTCCTGTCGATTATGATACCATGGTCCCATCTGGAAGCATGGCTCGGACATGCCATAGGCTCGATCCGGTCGTTCCTTGGATCGTCGCGTTTCCTTCGCGGTCTCATCCACTGTAATTCCTCTGTACTTGTAATGATCATGCGCAGCCGCTTCGAGACCATGGACTCGACAAGTCGTCACTTGCAACGGGCTCGGTACAATGCCCTGCCTCCTAATATCCTCTGTCTCGCGATATCTTACACATTTGCGCCGGCCTAAGCGCTGTCAATACGGCACTCTTATCGAACAGCATGGTCATTCAGCGTACCTGTAGTGCTCTCACAAAACTGGATGACAGTTTAATCACCCGCGTTCATCCGCCGGTGATACGGCGAACGGGCTGCTGAAGAGGCAGAAAACGCCGATCCCATGCTATAGGGCGGTTCTACAGGATCGGTCAGTTTAAGAACTTTCGAAGTGCGTCTGGATCACGTACCCCGTACTGACCAATCGTGATGCTGCGACAAGCCACCTCCGCAGTCAAGTTGTAGAAGAGGAGTATGAGATCCATGGGTGGGAAGTCGGTCTTGCGCCCGACACGCCTGAAGATCTCGACATACAGGTCTGAGTCCCAAGGGCGATCTCTGGTACCCCGGAACGGAGTCCATCCCCACTCCTTCTTTGTGCTCGCACCTTCGCTCGGCTTGATCTTGATCGTTCGTCCCGGGAACGCGAGTTGTGGGCGTCCGGGTGCCTGTCCGAGTGGCACGCCCTTGTTCGTGTATCCCAAGCACATATTGATCAGATCCTCGACCGCGCCCCGGGTTGTCCGGTCCTGCAAATCCTCGGGCTCGCTGAGTTGCAAGATCGCTTCCCCCGAGGTGACCATGTTGTGTGTATTCTCGAGAGTGAAAAGCACTAGCAGCTCTCCGATGAACCGGGACCCGAACTCCGCCCGGTGCTTGATCTCCCTTTGTTCCATTGCAGCCTTTTCGCCCGAGTCCCACCTCCTGGCGAAGGACGCGTTGTTCTTCAGAAACTCTTCGAGGGATTGCAGCCGCCACCGCCCGAGGACCCATGCATTCCAGGCTTTGGCTCGCGGGTTCTTGGAGCGGTGAGCTACGAAGTGCATGACCATGGGTCGACGACGGAAGGACTCTGCACCACGACCGCCCGCCGTGAGATGTACTGCCGCGTGGCACATCGTCTTGATGGACCAGTCGTGTATACTCATGAATACGCCGAATCCCTGGAGACCGACTATGGGGACCTCCGAGGTGTCTGGTGCAACGGTTGGGGACCCCTGCCCTCCATCTTGTACGCGACGCGTCTCCCCCTCCAGTGCCTGGCGTATCGCCCTGGTGGAGTCCGTTTGCCGACAGAAGAACCTGCAAGAATGAGTTCATCAGCTGAGGTGGCATCATGGCCTTGAGATATCCGTACCGATGGGTTCTCCAAGCAGCCTTCTGGCATTCTTTGCTGCAGTACAGCGCCATGCTGCACCCAACACATTTCTGAAGCTTCCTCCCATCGCCGTTGCGGGTATCGCAGACGTGGCAGCTATCGCGCTTCATTACATTGGCGGGCCCGTTGACGTCCCAAAGATCGGCCGGATCGATACCAGTAGCGTCGAGTATGGGGTTCATAGGGGCGCAGCAAAGAATCAGACTGACCTGCGAGGCGTGATAAAGTAGAACGACGAATAGGCTCTGAAACCTATGTACCCACGTCGAAGCGTTCTTTGTGGGTACAAATAAGGACAGATCTTCTCGTCTCCGGGCCCATTGTGACGCTCTCGGCTCTCCCAGGGCAGCATTTTGTCGCAAGTGTACATCGTAAAGACCTATGTCCATGGACACAGAGAAGACGGTCAGATGCAGCGGTGCAGCACATCGTGCGATCCCCATCTGTAGGATGTTAGGTGAAACTTTGCCGGAGGCCATACGGCCATAGACGAGGTCCTACTGACGGTGGTCGTTGAAGTTGGCGGCCGCCTGCATGCACGCTCCGAAGCCTGCCACCATGTTCCAAAATAAGTACAAACTGAAGCGCGCCGTGGCGGATGTAAAGAGCCCCGATGTCGGCGATGCGCATGCTGTCAACTTCATGTTCCCTACTGTTGATGGTACTACTGACAACAACCACTGGAAGTTGGTAAGATGAAGATGATGAGGCGAAGCAGCATTCTCATGGGATCGTCGAGATGTTGTTGCCTCGTTTCGGTCCAAGGGCATTGGGAAAAGAGCCTGCAAGGACTGTAAGTCACGACGACATCATATAATGACGGCATCTGGTCGATTCGCCACCTCGGAGTGCAGAGTAACGGGCGCATACCGCTACGTATAGTAGAGTCGCACCCACGTCGTACTGGTCTGACGGCAGCTGCTTCATGGTCTCGGTCGCTCCGCGCTCCCATCAGCACGACCTACAGTGTTTCGACCGACGCGAACAGAAGCCAGAAGGCCCACTCTTCGCGGCGCCGCCCTGCAACTCATATCGAGTGGTATCGGTGACATCGACTTCATAGCCTCATCGTTGAGGTCTATTGATAGTATGATATTGCTGTTTTTGCATGGCGAAGATACATGGCCGTGGCAACTTTGTCGACCCTGCCAAGGCGAACATTGGATCAGCCCCTAGTAACGCAACATGGAATTGGGAGAGAAATACCAGCTCGCATCTCATCAAGACAAAGTGGTTGCTGGATATAGTCAGACATGCAGTAACGTCCCTGCTTGTGTGCAGAGCGCTAGGAGAGCGGCGGGCGGTGAGATCGATGAGTGGGGACCCTGCTTATATATGAGGCTAATACACTACAAGTCTGTGCGGTCATCCGCGGTCTTGCACCGACGTCAAGGACCGTAAGTCAGCAGTCACGCGCGTACAGCCTCAGGGCCCTGAACGGCTTTGTAGGCGACGTAGTCAATGCATGAAACCCGCATGAGCTAGGAGCTGAGCGCACCTGCGACATCCATGCAGCATGTGGCCAAGCCTGAACGCCTTCATCTGATCCGCGTGTGTTGGGTGGGTAGTACGGGCCGTCGTCGCGCTTCAGGGCTGTCCTGTTGGTATAACATCACATATGGTAAGATCGAGAAACTCGATGGCGCAGGACACGGGACCAAGAAACGCACATCGGATGAGCCGAACACGATGCCAGGACAGTACGTCTCCGCGGTCAAGTTCCAGAAGAGCAGCATGAGGTCCATGGGTGGCAAGTCGGTCTTGCGCCCAAGACGGCGGAAAATCTCGATGTAAAGCTTGTCCCAAGGACGCTCCATCGTGCCACGGGGCAGCCAGGCCCATTCTTTCTTCTCCCGCACCATGCGGCCAGGGAACGCAAGTTGTTCGCAGGTGCCCATCTGTCCGAGCGGGATGCCCAAGTTCGTGTAACCCAAGCACAGAAGAATGAGGTCCTCGAGAGCGCCGCGTGATTCCGGGTCTTGCAGAGCGTCGGGTTCCCGCAATTTCAGAATTGGGTAGAGCATGATCAAGAGGCAGTTCGTCTTCTCGACGTAGAAGAGAACGGGCAGCTCTCCGACGAAGCGCGATCCGAACCTGATTTTGTCCTTGGCCTCCTGCCGCTCGCGCTCGGTTTTCATATCGTTCCAGGCCTTGGCGAACGAGGCGTCATCTCTAAGGAAGTCGTTAAGAGGCCGTGATCTCCACTCGTCCAAAATCCACGCGTTCCATGGCTTCGCATTGGGGTCTTGCGACGGAAATACCTCGAAGCGCATGATCATGGGGTTGTGGCGGCTTGACTCTGCGCCGCGACCGCCTTTCATAAGATGCAACGACGCTTGGCACATAGTCTTGATCGCCCAGGAGTGCATGAGGTGGAACATGTTGAATCCCGATAGACCGATCAAGGGGACCTCTGAGGCACTTGACGTAACATCCTCTCCATCGTGACTAGCAGCTTCCTCTATAGCTCTGTGCATGCGCCTCGTAGTAGTAGTTTGACGGCAGAAGAACCTGCGTGAAGAAGAGCGTCAGATGGCAATCGGCTGAGGCAACTGGGCCCTCTTTCGTGCGGAATACCACGTACCGGTGGGTCTCCCATGCAGACTTTTGGCAGGACCTGCTGCAATAGAGAGCGATATTGCAGCCCTTACACTTCTGCAGCTTCTGTCCGTCGGCAGGAGGGCTATCGCACACATGGCAGTTGTGGGTCCTGAACATAGCACAGGGGTCGTTGTCGAAGATAGCCGACCCGTTCAGCAGTACAACGGAGCCAGACGCGTCGATATCGAGGACTTCTTTCATCGCTTCCATAGTTGGCAAACGGAGCCTTCCCGAGCAGATGGGTGTAATGTGGTGGAGAAGCGACTAAGACAGGGGAGTTGCAGGGGGAGGAGGAGACCAGAGACGACCGCGACTTCGCGCCCTTCGCCGTGTCAGAGAAGCGCTCGCATCACCATCGAGCCAAATTATACAAATCATACTCACTCAGCGCATTTAAGTAGATTTAAGTGCGCAACCGCGGTCTCCAAGTTACAGGCATAGTAGGCACTGGGATACGCTGTATGTAGCTCGGCGGCCGAATTTTACTCTTCCTCCTCCTTCGGGGCATGTTGGCAAGCTGGCCGGTACATATACTCAGTTTTTCGGAGCTGACCGGGACCAACGAGCTCGACAAGACGTTTTCGAGTTCCAATCATCTTACAGGCATGTCGAGAGTCTACTGGCACGTACTACGTAGCCCCTCAATCATCCGTAGGCCGAGAGAGTCCGAGAGTGCTAGATGCGAGCGCTTGAGCCTTAATGCCACTGCACGGTCCCCTTCGCGGGACTACATAGTACCTATTGAAGGTACACCTATCTGGCATTGTGGCTGCTCTTCATGAGCAATCGCGGATTAGCCTTGCCTGATGTGTGTCCCAGTTCAAAATTGTCCTCGCGAAGACGCCACATACGTTTGACATACGTCTACAGGACACCCGGACGGTGTTAGTCACAGGAAGCACAACCTTCCGAGCTGAATGAGCACTCGCGCTCGCTCGACAAGCTCTAGCACCCCATTTCCACGCCATCATACGGTCCATCGTGATTGGTTTCGTTGTTCTTCACAAGAGTGGCAGAGCCGACAATACACTGGCTGCTGTGGTTGTCCTGACCTGTGAAGGTTACACAGGACGACGTCAGCTCAACGCGAGGTAATGAGACAGACGACTGAGTACAGACCAGGGCAAGCAGACCAGACGCCAGACTCCTGGATGTGAATCTCACCGCTCGGATGATGGAAGTCCAAGAATATGGGCGGTACGATCGGTACAGGATCCTGCATATTGTTGATATGAGTGACTGGGGTGCCTGTCTGAGCGTCGACGTAGTTTGCGAACGCTTGATTTCCGACCTAGATAGACATCGGTAGGTCAGATGGTCTCATACGTAGTATGACAAAGGGAACAGAACCTACACGGGGTAAACCGTAGACGATAGCTCGCACGCTTGCGTTACTCAGATGGAGCGGCAGATAGACAGCATCGAGGAGAGCTATGGCAGCACCTAGATGATCAGAGTAACTAAGCATATCAGGCGGAAGCGAACGCGAGTGATGCAGTCTTACCGAGCGAGTGCCCAACAACAGTCACTTTGGTCGCCCCATGCTGCGACAGCGCGGTTTGGACAGCCGATAAGACATCGGGCGCAGACCTGCATAAGTCCGCAAATCAAAGCACGTCAGTTAGAGGACCGACTGACACTCGAACGCCGAAGAGAAGCACCTGGAATGCGTAGCCGCGAAGCCGTTGTGGACAAGGATCGGGAATCCAACTCCGGGGAAGAGGCGTGGATCCAATAGTGTCTGCGGAATGTCAACGTCGGTCAGGTCGGGGATACTACGCGTGGTTCTTTAATATTGGAGGGCGGGCGTGTGATGAATGACGGAGACTCTCACATCTTCGAGGTGTCCGTTCCTTGGTGAGACACGATTGCTTCATTCGAACGGGGATCAAAGCCGACGAACCCTGCACATGGTGACGGAGAATGAGCACATGAACCTCGACAGCGAAGTGCTCTGCGGGGTTAAGACGACTTACAGAATTGGGTGACAACACCGTCCCCGCCGGATGCGACTGGAATGAACGCTGGGTTCGCCTCGCAATTCGAGCCGCAGGTCCACGTGCGCGTCGTGTTCGGCTGGCAGTACGCTGTGCTTGCATAGTGCGTGTACGGCCTGAACGAGGCGATCTTCGCTTGCGTCAGAGTGGTAATCTGGTTGTCGTCCTGCCGCCGCAACAACGAGTCCATCTGCGAGGCGAATGAGGTCTCCGAGGCCGTCGGAGCTGCGGACACGAGTAGTGTCACGGAAAGCAGGACAGCGAAGGAGAGTCGCAAAGAGGACGCCATCGTTCGTTGAGGTCTTCGAGGTCGGAGGAGGAGCCTGCTCAGTGCGGCCCTCCTCGAGGGGGCTTTATATGCCCGACTTGCGGCGGAGTTTCTTCACGGCGCCACCTCCATGGTAGTCACGGCGAAGTTGGCGATGAATGTAAGAAGGAAGCACCCGCGACTCGCTAAGGAAGGTGGTATTCACGTCGTCCGACCGGGACCCTGTCTGTGTGAACGCAGCACTACGTGAGTCTGATGACGACCGACTCCGGGCCACCGAAAGAGCACGAGTGTACGATCAGTTATCACATGCGAAGAACTGGACGCATCTTGCAGTCCGCAGGTGGTACCGCCAGTCATCTTGCATGTTGTCCTGCGGTAATGTTGACATGTAATCTCAAGAGAATCACCTTCGTGCGCGGCGAAAGGGCAAACAGGTCAGCATAACTGCACGCGGCGGTGACATCATGTCCATATAATGATCCTACCTTGCGGCCTCAAGGGTAATGCGGTGGATAGAACGGGATGTGAATTTCCGAGATGAGGTGTATTCCCCCCGCGTGCCCAGGCGCGCTTCTGGAAGGTGCTCCCCGCGGCCATCGTGTCAAGGCGGACTGCAAAGTTGACTGTGTAAAGGAGGACTGTCAAGTTCAAGTTGAATGTGGGAGTACAGTAACCAGACCTACCATCCTGACACGTCGCCAGAAGTCCGGCCCATGCCAGAGAGGCCTTCGATACCTTCTCGAGCCGGCTTTGCGCATAGACGCTGCACCACGGACATCCTATCCTAGTACCGATGATTCAATCCTGTCAAGTACAGACGCGGCGTCGGCAGTAGTGCTGTCGCGCGTAGTTGAGGGATACCATCGAGCCGAGCGGCACAAGTTCATCGGGGAATGTCACTCTTGTACCGTGCTTTCCTTGACACGTACCACGGTGGGCACACCGGCCTCATGTCCGTCATCTTTCTGTACAGTGTACGGCCGTAGTGCGCCCAGCGGCTCGGCTATCGAGGGAGCCGGTCTCAAATCATTGTTCATAGCGCCCAGAACACGCGGGATCGTCAGAATTGCACCCAAAGACCGTTCATATGTCTACATATACGGGAGCTCTGCTGAGCTCATTCATAGACGGATACACGTGAAAGCGGGGATCGATACTCACATATGGTATCATCAAGGTAGATCGAGCAGTCCTCTATGACAGCACGCGTCCTTCCCCCCTATACCACGGCCACTCCACCGACGCAACCCAAGAACATAGCATCCACGGTTCCACCTGTGTGCCGTTCCAGCCATCCGTCGAACTCCTCAAACAGGGCCATAGCCCGGCCACCCAGGGCTTTCTCGGCCTTCTTCCCAGGCCACATTGCCTTCTCATGGATGCCCATGAAGTTCACCTTGATGCCGGGTTCAACAGGGACGCCGTCCGCGGAGGACGGCAGCTTGATGACCATGTCGACGGACCAAGTGTCATGACCGTAAAACGAGCCTTCCTTGATGTGATGGCGCGCAAACTCATCTGGAGGGTTGTCGTCCAGCGTCCACTTGAGTACGTGGGCGTCGAACGCAATAGCTACAAAACATCGGCGCGGAGGTGAGTACAGCAGGACCTCGTGCAGGCCAGGGACGCACCTGTCCAGATGATCCTGGGATGGGTGACGAGAAGCGTGAAGCTCCGCGTTCCAGCAGCTTCATCGATCTTATCGTTCACGGCAGTCACAGTGAAGTCGTGCTCCAAGGCGTCTTGGTGTTCCGGACGCAACGCAAGGTCCAACTTGTACGGCGTCAAGAACTGCGAAGATCCTGTCAGCGGTGAACGTGCAGGGGAAGAAGACTGGCTCGTGCTCACCGCGGAGAACGGATACATGGTGTCCCAGTCGCTGTTCCAGTCATCCATGACTACTGTAGTGGGCGTGACCCCAGGGACACCGAACTCCTTTGCGATGTCTGCCGCGAGGCTATGGAAACCAGGAGCTGCATCGGCTGCAGCGACGTGCAAGTGCTGCTCCTCACTCGTAATCTAGGTGGACGGCAAGTCAGCGGAGTGCGGATGACACGCAGAGGTAAGGGGACATACGTTCTCCATGTGGATGACGAACAGTCGCTTTTGATGCATGGGATCAAAGGGAGACCGCACGGAAAACACAGCTACGGCCAAGCCGGTCGCCATCGCGAGCAGGACGACCACACGGACGAGTGTCCGGCGGCTGAACCGATGCATGAAGGGGACCATGAGTGGCAGCATGTACGAGCCGTTGATAGCGACGATGTTTGCAATGATGTATTCCGCGGGGGCCTCCTCGCCAATGCGGCCAGTCTGCACAGAATATACCATCAGCACCTGCCGCGACATAAGGGAAACTGTGCTCACCAAGGGCACGAAGACATCCAGCACACCGCACGTTAGTGTCGTGCCTATAACCAAAGGTGAGAGCTGCCCGATGGCATAGCTCCAAAGGGTGATGTCGTCGCCGGGCTTGGTCAAGAGTGCGTTCAGCATCAACGCCAGTATGAGTGGTGCCGATGACAGGAAGAGGGTACCGCCGGCACCAACGCCAATGAATTGGATCAGCGCAGCCAAAAATGCCTGCAGGAGCATAACGGACGCGAAGGCGGTATGCTCCCGGACGCGACCAACAAGAAGTTGAGAAGCAACGCCACCTACGTAGTATTAGCGCTATTCTGCTTCAACTAGACCGCAAGGCTACGTACCTGCAAGTGCCGCAGGGCCGTAGAGAAAGGTGCACGCGAACACGGAGGAGAACCAACTGAGAGGCCTGCCAAGCACCTTGTCCATGATCAGCGCAACCAGGTTGGCGCTAATGGCAGCGCCGACGAAGGCAGCAGAGGCCGCACCCATGCCCTTGAACAACTCTGAGATGAAGCTGGTACCCTTCTTCAATGCAGGTGCAGGGTCGACGAAAGTCACTCTGGCGACGATGAGCGCGATGATCGCGGTCGCAGAATACAAGAGTTTCGCAGTGCTGAAGGAGTAGACGAGGAATTGACCGAAGTAGTCAAAGAAGACCGTTTGCGGGGAGGAGTAACCAGCGGACGCGAGTTGCGGAAGCGGCGACTCGGAGGACGTGAGGTGTAAGAGCAAAGCTAGTGTGTTCTCGGCCATATGCTAGAGAGTAAGCATGTCAGGTCCGTCCACGAGCAACTCTTCGACCACATGCTTACCTGCGCGACGCCGGGCTCGATATTCTCGACGACATCCTACGACATCAACATGAGTGGCTGAACATCAGGCAGCACACAAACAGTATCTGAGTTACCTTCCGCATGTGGTACAGGTAGCTGTTTCCGACTACTGCCATCTATGACAGTCATCAGAACCTAACCATCGTAATGGACGTTGGGGTAGACTCACGTCCAGTCCAGTGACATTC
The DNA here is from genome assembly GCA_004369055.1 of Polyporus arcularius HHB13444. NCBI lineage: Eukaryota > Fungi > Basidiomycota > Agaricomycetes > Polyporales > Polyporaceae > Polyporus > Polyporus arcularius. The sequence goes on from ML211196.1 coordinate 36,615, forward strand.
AGGTAGAGCTGAAACTGTCTAAAGTCGGTACTAGCGGGAGGTGAGAGTCGGCAACAAAACGCTCAGTGGCTGGAACTCACTCGGATAATATGATTCCTGAGCTGAATATCTCATTGGCAATGACAGAGCCGTAAGGTCTAGCTTTCCATGTTAGCATGCGTCGCACGGGCACCTCGGAATGCCTACCTCGGCACCTTTGAGTAGGCCTTGATCATTTCTTCCGAGGTCGCCTGGAAAAGCAACTCGGGTCCAGTCGTACCGGCAGCTAGGTTATGGTCAGCGCTCTAACCACGGTCGTTCAAGCCATCGATGGTACCTTCGAGGTTAAGGGCGGCGCGAACTCTGTGGGATACTAATCAATAGTGTTCACTTTCTCATGCGGGTGCGAGTACGCACGTGTTCGCAACGGGGTGTTGTGTAGAGAATAGGTGGGACCCATCCTGCAGCGATTCCTCCGCATTGTTGAACACTTGATGTTGCAGTAAGCGCCAAGAGACGGGAAGAATGAGTTGTGCAATGCGCGTAGGACGACAATGACTTACAGAACACTATGGCATGTTTCGGCTCCCACTCCGGAGAATACGTGAGCACCCGGATACACTCGAGCATAACCCCGACGGACATGGCGTCATCTGCTGCACCGGGGGAGGGCAGCGTGCTATCCACGTGCGAATTCACTAGGACGGCGTGTTGTTTCCCTTGGTCTGTGCCATCCGAGACGCGTACGATGATATTCGTCAGGTTGACATACGTCTTGTACAACCGTTTGCCCATCATGTCAAACCTGGCATGACACGTTCAACCCCACTTCTCGGAGTGGCATATGAGGGAAACACGCACCTATGACTGCCGCTTCCTTGCTGGTGCCAGACTTCGCACTGCAACTTCCGCTCAGGATGCGCACGCACGACCGCCTCGCACTCCGAGCGCAGGGCCTCCGCCTGTTGCAACATCCACGCGTCTCCAAGGGCATGTTCGCGCGTGCCAACGGTGCGATATCCAATATCTTCAGACAGGTACTTCGCGTGTGCAAGGATTTGTGCCTCGGATAGCTGGGGAAGCGATGTCACAGAGTCGTATCTGGGAGAATGTCATGTTGGCTACCGTCCGCATATGTGCCCGCGTACTCACAGTTCAACCACCGGCGCAGGAAGAGCTGAAATACGGCAACGTCAGCGGACCGTGCGGTCAGAACATCGACGAGCTCACATACCGTAGTGCGCTGTGTACGCGTAAAATGGTGCAGCAACAAGCAGAGGTGCTAGGCACAGCAACGACCGTACGGGACCCCATCGTGTCCGAAGGGATTTGCTCATCGAGTGGACGCGGTGGTGGTCGACAACGAGGTATCCGCAGGTGTCCGTCACTGCGCGAGAGTCGACCAGACGCGGAGGAGCGCGTCTCCGATAACCTCGGACTCGGCCACACAAGAATTTCCTCCGAGTCTCAGCCTGAACGTAGGGCCTAGGCTCGCTTGCCAGCCTGTAGCTCCTCGTCCCTCAACGACCTCCTCTGATTCCTCATACATATCCCCACATCCTCAAGTCTGTTGTCCCCCTCGTCTCCACCTCCGTAACAAGCGCGGAGTGTTGTTTCTCAAGTACTAGTCCCTCTCCGGATCCCTTGCTGCTGCGCGACGATATCTTCGACGATGGACGAAGCCATCACGAAACGCGTACACATCTCGGGCCTTACACCAGCCATTACCGCCAAAGACCTGTCTGATCGACTATCATCTTTTGGCACGGTCAAGTCGATCGACGGGTTCGGACTGTTGGATGCTGTGGGTCAACCGCGCAAGTTCGCGTATGTCACGCTGGAGACGACCAAGGGCAAATTGGCTCGATGTGCGTTACATTCCTGTTATCCTCTAAATGCTGCTGAACTGGCTCGTAGGCATGAACCTCCTCAGCGGTGTCACATGGAAAGGTGCTAAATTACGGCTTGGAGAGGCTAAGCCGGATTACCGCGAACGGTACGACATATCCCGAGCTTGTCTGTGCTTTGGCCGTGTTGGCCGTCTCATAGATCTCTCAGCATTCAGAAAGAACACGATGAGCTTAAGCGTGCCGCTGAGGCATCTGCGGACGAGCCTGCCCATAAACGTCGCCGTCTTCCCCGCAGTGTTCAAGGCGTACATGCCCGAGACATGTCTCTCGTCACCCCAGAGAACGTGTCCACGCGCGGCGGCTGGCGCGTCACACCCACTGGACGTCTCATCCGGCCTATGCGCATGCGGCCAGCACATCCCCTTCCCGAGCCCCTTGACACGGCCAAGCCATCCAAGAAGGAGACGAAGAGCGGAGCGAGGGTCAAGACACGCACGCGTGAGCCGCCCTCGCGCGCAAGGAGGAAAACAATCGACCCGACGAAATGGGGCTCGCAGCACCTCAAGGGTATCTTCTTGGAGAACGCGGCTGTGACGTACCCAGCACCGTCGCGTCACGAACCGATTGCAGCTCCCGTCGACGATGAAAGCTCTGAAGGATCCCAAAACTCAGAAAGCGAGAGCGACTCTGAGCACTCGTCCGAGGAAAGTGACAAGGAGAGATCTCCCAGTTTGCCGCCTCCAGTTCCAACAACGATCAAGGCAGCGCCTGCCCGACCTGCTACCGCAACGAAATCCGTACCCCAGTCTTCCATAGACAGCGAACTCGCTGAAGAGAAGAATCAGACCCTCGGTCTCTTACAGTCTCTGTTTGGCGACAAGGAAGAATGGGGCGGTGCGGAGAGCGTAGGATCCGACGTCGAGGAAGAGGTCGGGCGTGACCATGGCCACCGCAACATTTCCGCAGCCGACGGCGTGGACGACGTCCAGGACTCCATGGATGTTGATGAGCAGCAACCGGATCTGGAACCATCACCACCACCAATCACTCAGGGAACCGTCTCGGCGCCGGAAGGGACGAAGGCGAAACTGAAGGATCTTTTCGCTCCTCGTGAAGAGGATGGTACGTGATATATCGCTTCTAAATACACATCGTGCTCATCCCTTCTCTCGTCACTAGCGGGCTTCTCTCTTCTCGGCCATCTGGACCTAGACCTCGAACTCGACGATGACGTCCCCTTCGACGTCCCCGCTCCTGCCGCAGCATCTGCACCTTTGCGACCTACGGCTCCTGTTCAGCCTAGCACATCCTCCCGAATACCCCATGTTGTGTTACTCGACCATTCACGACCCCTGTTTTTCCCCTCCGACCAATCGGGTGGGAGGCGGCGCGTTCTGGATCCGACAGATTGGAAAACGTGGTTCTATCGCACCGATTCGCCCGAAGCCATACGGACGCGCTGGGAGGAGACGAAGGGCGAGCTGACTGCTGGGTGGAAGCGGCGGCATAGGGAAGCTATCAAGAGTCGCCGGAGGAGAGGCGGGGCCGCTGAGTGATCTTACACCACACACGTGTACGTCGTATCCCTTCATCGACAGAAGTATTTGCATAGCGCTCGTTTTGCTCTATCATCTTGAACCTACTCGCATATGTACCCTTCGTATTCCATATCCATCGTCTTCAGAGCATGTCACATGCAGGTACGTGCTGTCAGGTCAATCCCGACCCTGAACTACTCAGGGTCGTTCCTAATGTCCGCTTGCTTTTAAGTACAACCGCAGTACGCTCTCCCATCTTGACCGAGCCTCACTCTTCCCCAAGCCCACTTCGCCTTCCTTTGAGATGCCGTCCCACGACCATGGTCAGCTTCGTCGTTGTTCGTGCATGTGAGGAGAACTCACAGAACACTCCCCAGGATCACAGAGGCGCATTCCGGCTCCCAAAGTCGAGGCCAAGTACTTGTATACCAACAAGGCTGGAAAGCCGTCCCTGCAGTCACAGATGGGTCTTCAGGACGACCGCAGTCAACTGGAAGCGATGACAGTAAGTTTTGCCTGGCTGCAACTTGTGTGCAGGGTGGATGTTCATGTATGTGCATACGCAGGCTGCGACAAGGGAGGCTGCGGTGCAGCACTTCGATCTTCGGCCGTCGACTTATCGCGAACAGCGGCCGGAAGTCCTGCGGACCGTCAAAGACCTGGTCCGTCGCCGCTTCTTATCACAAATTCATGTACTAATGCTGGATCTCATAGGTCGCAAAAGAGTGCGCCGTGCTCAATCGATACGAGGACGGGTGGCCCGTATCGAGGTATATTCAAATCTATCTCAAGAACCTCCACGTGAAGAAGGGCCAGAATTCCGCGAGACGGCCGGCGAGCAAGTCGGCAGGCCCAAGAGTAAGTCGTCACTGTTCGACATGCAGTATCTGTACATGCTGACTTCTGCCCGGTCTTCAAGTCGAAGGAAAGAGAGGTTTCAAAATCCCAGCTTGCATCTGCAAGCAAGGCTGCACGCCCCGGACCGAGTCGTGACTCGGCGGGTTTCATACAAAGGCAAGCAACGGAGGAAGCTAGCCGGGGTCGGGCGCAGGGACGCCAAACGTCACTTGTAGGTATGTAATGGGAGTCTGCTACGGACAGTCTGTATCATGACCGGGCTGAGTAGGGGCAAAACGCGACGAAGACCACAACTCTACTCATGTGTCTGCAAGTACCCTCACGCCCTTGTCCTCAGCGCATCGCTTAGCATCCAGGGAGGCATCCCCTGAGGTCGAGTACTACAACCCGCTAGGTCCGAAAGCGCACAGTCGTACGATCGTTTCAAGCTTCCTGGCAAGCTTGCGGATACCAGGACCGGACTCCATCCGGATTGCGGAGCTCTTCGATATGATGGGAATACAGACGCAAGACTACCTGGAGCTCTTCGCGACGATGGAAACGCGTGATGAGTGGCTGCAAGAGCTTGTGGCTGGTGGGGAGCTTACGCCAATCCAGATGAGACTGCTACGAGAAGGGCTGGATAGAGTGATGCGCTATGTTTGACAGCACGTACTTTCGCCTCTTGCTTCATTGAATGTACCTCGGCCTTAGTCAGGCCGAAGTATATCGTTGCGTGCTTGCCACGCATGGCCTGGTGGTCTAGTAGTATGATTCCTTCTTAGGGCGCTCCTGTGTCTGGTTCAACACGGGTTTACGCAATATGGAGGAGGTCCCGGGTTCAATTCCCGGCCAGGCCCATTGCAACTCATTTAAGAGAGTTTTTTTCTCCTCGCAGGAGGTCATCGAAATTTTGCTCCGCGTTCAAGGTTATTTTGACATTCAGAACCATGATAGGACGCTCCTGACATCAGGAAGGTAAGAAGAGATCAAGAGGCTATACCGTTCAATGTGTACAAAAAATGTAGTCAATATCCCGCGGTTTGTATGCCATGTTCCCCCGCGTTTGCGGGCTAGACGCCCGTTTGAGGCGCCAATATCCCGATTGGGACTTGGGAGACGCCCAGACCCGAACTAATAGCAGCCCTTGAGCCCGTGGCTTAAGCCGCTAAGCAAAACTAAGCTTACAATAGGCTACCGGCTATAGAGTAACATCTATCTGTTAACAAATACTGTACCGCGCTGTAAGGATAACAGCTTAATCCGGGAGGGTCAATGTTCCCGATTTGGATACATCAGCGCCTCCAGGCTGCTGCTGCTTTTCGACTAACTCTTGCCATGGATCATAGATAGGTCTTCATGAATGCATAGCTCTCGTCAGACCTACAGGAGTCTAGTATTGCTATGTATTCAAAACGATGCACGCACCTCGTGTATGTACAGAAGAGCCAGAGCCAACATGGTCCTGCTGCAGGAGGCAGCGGAGGCTGACGGAGCTCGACCGCCCTCACTGGCAGGCCTCAGGCTTGACAGACCATGTCCGGAATCAATGCCAGTACCCGGAGCCTTTCACTCTCCTTCCTCTGCCGGTTACTGCCAGCCTGCTGACCGCCTGTGTGACACTGCACTCTGAGCACACGAACTTGAAGGACTTCGGATTGAAGCATGGAGGCGGCCTTGAAGAAAGACTCGGAGAGTTGTACGGCAACAAAATTAGTTGATGTATTAAACTGAGTGGTATGTATGTTAGAAATAGGATGCGACGGGTAGCGAGAGAGATGTATACGGGGTATGCAGGGTATGTCATATGTTTACGAGGAGTGTATGGTAAGAGAGCGGACAGGCGTCGGAGCAAACAGGCGCAAAAGAGCGGAACAGGCAAACTAGTGGACTGCGGGCAGTAGGGGCAGTAGGCGGAGTCTCATAGGTAATGTGCATGAACGTGAACATTGAGAGGGCATAGAGGCTACTAGACAGCACTGTGAGCGAATCAATAGGTCCAGTGAGAGACATTCCTTTAGAACTCGAACATCTTCTCCCGCTGCTCGCGCTCCCAAGTTCACCGCTACCAGAGCCCTGAGCTGGAGAACTCATTAGCCCGTAGAGGAGCGCGTCTCCGGGCTGGGACGCAGGGGGCTGGGGCGCAGGAGATGGCGGAGACAGAAGGGTCGGAAGGATGGCGGCGCTGTTGCTAGAGCCAGAGGCTTGCGATGACCGTCTGGTGGTAGCTTCCTGCTCGTTATCACTGTTCGTGAGATCAATGACAGGCTGCGCAATGTCCATGCGCTCTGGTGCTAGTCCAATACAGATATGAGCATGTAAAAATCTTTCCATATCAGCTAGGACACGTACAAGTAGATGGGGCAAACAGACGGCGGCGCTTCGCAGCCGACGGTGTAGTTGTAGTAGTTCCGGCTTCAGAGGAGAGGTACTCAGAGAGCCCGCGCTCAATTTCCTCGTCATCAGTATCATCCTGTGAGTCAACATCCGACAGCTGGATAGTCTGACGGCGGCCGCGCTTGCCTAGGGTTTGCGAAGGAGGTGAATCTGAACAGGCATGTGAGATTGTAGTAGCTCCAGAGAAGCTCTCTCGTGGCAGACCGCCGGTGCTTACCTTCACGGATCGGGGACAGTGCAACCGCTTTACCCTTTCCCTTTCCCTTCCACTTTGAAGACGAAGCCTTCCGTGAGCTACTTTGGTAGCGAGCACGGACAAGTGGTTTCTTCTGCTCAAGCCGGCTCAAGTTCTCGTCCGACTCGGATGCCGGGTCAGCAGATTGTTCGCGGCGGTCACTTGTGGCGGGACTGCTGGGTCGACTGGAGAAGAGGCCGTGAGAGCTGGGAGCCGGTGACCCGGGGTCAGGCTCGGACCCGCCGCGCGGAATGGATTTGGTCGAAGAACTGCCACCCCGAGTCTTCCATTTCTCATAGACAGACGGGGGGATTGCGTCAAGGGTTGCTGGAGGAACAATTCGTGTGAGTACATCATATGAGTTGTGCATGTCATGGCCTGACTCGTGAGTGGTCTGCTTACCGAAGTATAGGCATGAGTCCCGCCAACTTGCTTGTGCTCGAGACTTATTGAAGCGGAAGTCGTTGCCGTCGGGGTTCTGTGACTCTAGGGGCACCACAGAGAGCTTTTTCCTCTCCGCAACAAGAAGGCAATAAGGAAGCTTGTAGTCAGGACTGGTGCGCGCATCGTACTCCAGGAGAAGCGGGTCCTCAGAAGCGAGATAGTTGAAAAGGAGCGGAAAGGTGTCCTTCATAAACCTGCACGCCTCCCACGCCGTCCAGCGGCTGTCCACCACCAGTGGATTGTCCTCCTTCGGGATATACGCAAGACCGCGCTGGGCCAGCTCTTGGATCTTGAGTTTTCCAGGAGTCTTCGCATAGTATGTAGGAAGCTCTTCGCTTTCAGCCTGTTAAACGTGATGCGAGGTTCAGAGACATGTTCCCAAGAACACGATAAGTGCGGACTCACATCTATACCATACGGCAATACAACCACCTGTGCAATACGGAACTGACTTGAGGACTGTCTCCCGGTACCGGAGCTTGCACGGGTTCGAGCCACGGCAGTGGTGCTACCCTTTCGACCGCCGTGTCCCTTCGGCTGAGTTATTGGTGAGTATGAGTGTCATCGGATAGACAAGCAGTACTCAACGGACTTTCATGCTCGACTTGACACCTTGGCGGGATGTCGACTTTCCAGCATGTCCACTGGCAGGTGCGCTGTCACTGGAAGTACTTGGACGCGGCCGGAAGTTGTGATTTGTCTCCGTATGTGCCTGCTGGAGAAGACTCTTCAGGATGTCGGTCGCCTTTCCGGATATGGCCTTCCCAGATGACTTGTCAGCATCGTGATCGATGAGCCCGCCGCATTGGCACTCCGCGCCGGTGTCCTCGTCGACCACAGGGCACATCTTGAGACGGCGTGGGCGAGAGGAGGGTCCAGCCTGAGGAGATGACATCGGAGAGCGAAACTGATACGTTACTGGACTGAAGGAGTGTGTAAGCTGAGCTATGAGGTGTGTGTACTGTAGAATGAATGAGGAGAACGAACGAACCGCAGTGCCGCCTGCTGGCAGCGGGCGCGGTCGGCTGAGCTGTCGGCAGGGCGGGACGGGGACCTTCACACCACCATCACATTTACTAGTGCTACGAGTCACTCACATTCTCATCATCGTACAGAATTTGGTTGAGTACATGTAACCCCTGCGCCCATAGCCTCATGCGAGGTGCCCATACAGCTTCTGGCAGAGCAATCTCGAGCTCTTTACGCCGTTGGCGGCCATAACGTATGATCTCAATCTCTTCAAAACCACCCTCCAACTCCAGCTCGTCATCGCGCGCCCCATACCCAGCGGGCACATGGCCACATGAACGGAGTGCATCAAGAGCAGTGTAAAAGACTGTCTCAAGCTCGTCAGACTGCAGGGGAGACTGGTGATTAGGGACAGCCACTCCAGGATGACGGATGTTCGCATGCTGCGAAGCTGCGATGTCAGCCTCGTTATCTGACTGCCCGTCTTCTTCGCCTTCATCATCTGATTCATCTTCTTCTGGAGGGTGACCCGCGCCGGTGTGCTCTCGCCGGCGAGGACGCATGGCAGCATCAGGGGTTGTACCATAGTACTCATGCAAGTCGTCTTCGCTGACTCCAGCACAGTCGTCTGTGTCTGCATATATTCCATGCTCCGTCTGACCAACAAACCGCAGATCCTTGGAAAGAGAAGTGTCGTTAGCGTGGATGATCCAGAAGAGGGACGAGGAAAGCCTACCTGGGGACTCATGTCATGCGTATCTAGTCCCGAGATAGGATGAGCGTTCCATTGATCCTGAAACTCACGACAATCGGCGTTTATCTGGTCCAAGAAGAGGAGGTGGAGTAGCCAGAGATGCTGAGGATTGTGGCGGTCGAGGTTGTGGCACCGCTCAAGCCGCATGAAGAACGCGCGCCACGAGCGACAGAAGTGGCGCCCGACCTCGACCCATAGGCGTTCTATACGAGTGTTGTGGGTTGACCTATGGGAAATATCAATGACAGGTCAATGACGATGAACATAAAACTTACGATCCCCACATGAAAGACGCTCTGTTGGCACCACGCCGAAGTATCATCCAGACCGACACCTCAATATTCTCTCCGCCCCTGTCACCCCTGACGCGTGACGGCGTCCCATGGGCACTAACAGCCTTGAGGAAGACATCGAGAACTGTCTTTGCAGTGTTGTTGGTGCTAGCACGAAGCCCAACAACCTACATAGACTCAAAAATGTCAGTAGTCAGTAGAGAGTACCAGTGGGACAGGTGCGTACCGTACGACAATAACCATCTATGAATCCATGTATCACGATACCCCACAGGATGAGCTTGTGGTGGCCGTCGCAGTGCCAGATGGCGTTGGGGCGGGATGAGTGATACTTCCGCCGTCGGATAGCAGAGTGGGCCCGAAGGGTACGCCCGAGACCGTCGACACGTCGAAGAGCAAGAAGAATCCGGACCTTCTGCACCCGGACACCACGGGAGGAGAGGAATCCCATGATGTACCGCCATCCAACCTTGGGCTTCTGCTGCTTGAACTTGCGTACGATGAGATCGAGTTCCGCATCACTAAGCGGAGTATACTGGTGCTTGATCCCATAAGCTTTCATATAGTTGCGGACGGTATGACGATGAACGCGCAGAACGGAAGCAACCTTCGATACAGATATGCGCCGTGAGGGGTCAAAGGCATGGCGGAGGTATGCGTCTGAGATCAACTTGCGCGGGCGGCCTTTGCGTCCGGTGCGTGGTTGTGTCACAGGCTGAGGTATACGAACCCCCGACGCGTCCCTGAAGAGGTGAGTAGAGAGTCAGTATGGGGAGAGACCATGGAAGGATATTCAAGAAACGTACCGTCCGCTGAGACCGCCCTGCATGGTACCCAACAGATGGGCAAGTGCCCCAAATGATTGAGCTACCGTTAGGAGCCATTCATCCGGAACATCTCCCTCCTGTTCTAGGCCCTGTAGTAAAGGGAGAGCCTCTGCTGAGATCCTATCCAAGTGATACTTGACACGCAAGGGGTCGGAGTCTTCCTGCATGGCGATACGACGGGCAGTAGCGTAAATTGTTGAGAGCGAGCGGTGGGCACTCCGAGCATTGAAGTCCCATGAGTTTTGACCGGGCAGGGCGGGCAACTCGTCTGGTAAGTTTGTCATGGCTAGCGGAGCTGCAAGGGTGATGATGTTTCAATACGAGTGTCAGACGAGGGTTGCAGCAAGCGCCAAAAGCGCGCGCGGCACACGCTCGTGCACGCGTAAGTATCTCTCGCGTAGCTGCACTTGCCACGAACACACTCCCAGTGCCCCCTCCCTCACTATACCTCATGGGTCTGGAACAGGACACAGTTCCCAGGGAACGACACGTACGCTTCTACACAGAGCGGGGGACCGACATATTTGCGGTGCGTGCGGATGATTATTGGAGCCTGTTACATTCACGTTGACCTGGGCACACTACTCAGGTCGACGATATCCTGTACAAAGTCCACGCGGACCTTCTCGGGCTGCAAGGCGGTGTTCTGAAAGACTTGTTCACCTTACCGCAGTCACCTGAAAGCCGTGAGGGACTCACAGACGACCGTCCGATTGTGCTCCCGCAAGTGACGAAAGGCGAGTTCGAGCACTATCTAGAGCTCATATATGACCCGTAAGTCCTTCCAAGCATTCAGTCGTAGGAAGAGTAGCAAGCAAACTCACCATGGTGCGCTACCAGTATGAAGTTACCTCCGCACAGCATCCAGAAGGTCGTCGATATCTTGAAGCTGGCCAGTCAGTGGGAGATCCAGGGCGCACGCAACTGGGCCATCCACCACCTCGATCAGATGACAGATGTGCCCGCATCGTTGCGCTTGAAGCTCGGCAGGAAGTTCGACATCCCTGACTGGATTGAACCGGCCTTCCACAACCTGGTCTTCAATATACCACTGCGGAATCTTCGAGGCGACGACTTCACTCACCTTAACTATCAGGTCTTCATCCTCCTCTCCAAATTGAAGGAGGCACTCCAGGACGAGCGCCGTGCCATTGCCTACAACCCTCCCGACCTCCCGACCCACAGTCCCTCCTGCAGCGCTCCTCAGCGCTGTGGTACCTTCTGGCGGGAGGCCTGGTGGCTGACCATTGGCCGGAAGCTGCTGAATCCGGACCAGGGAGATACGCTGCTGCTGGCGGCCGGACCTGAGACCGTAAGGAGCATGGACTGGAGCGGGATGAATGCAGCTTGCCGTGAGACCGCGGTGGACCGTGTTTGCAGTGGTGCCGGATTTGCAGGGATGGAGAAGCTTTTCAAGCAGGGAATGCAGAGGCTGGGAGAGCTGCCGGTAGAGTAGAGGTAGAGTAGAGATGCAGAGATGAGGAGACTCGTTGCAGGGGGCGCGGCCGCGCGGTATGGAGTCGTGGGAATATTGATCATGTCGAACTTGTTCGGAATCAGAATCGCAGCACCTTGCTCCGTTCAGCCTCAGTACACCATCGCTCACCGTAACCCAACCGCGGGGGAATTACAAGCAGCGACCGCGGGATTGACTAGTGTTTATATCGCGGGATATGAAGGTAACCGCGGGGAACAAAGCTCAATAACTCGTCTAGTCAGGTATTACAACCGCGGGATGACCCTCCTATACAGCGCGGGATATTGACTACATTTTTTGTACACTTTGAACGGTATAAGAGGCACTGGCTGTATAGCGCGGTTACTTGATTCGACCACTCATCACGTCCTCGCACTCGTAGTAACAGCAGACGCGGTCCTCCATGGACGATATGTTGCAGCTTCCCAGGGCATATGTTTGATCATGCTGGTGTGGTACAGGTACAAGTTGAGATCTTGACACTTGGAAGGAGGTGCCCAGAGGACAAGATTCCCCCTACTGCGCCTCCTGCACAGAAGAGGACTATCTCGAAGCGTCAAGGGTCTCTCAAGCGCACTACCACACATGCAGATGGACGTCCGATCAAGCGTGCTTGCACTGGACCTTTGGCTGGACTTCGGTGACTCTGAGGTACTTGTTGACTCCGTCTCAACTTTGGCTGCCATACTTATATGTTCCTATATGGTATAGACCCTTTTGATAGCTTATGTTCGATGCATGTACACGCTACGTAGCTAGGACAGTCACATTGCATGCAGAACACGTCTCCGACGCGTCTCAGCACGCAGGAGGACGCGTCGGTGGCTGACCATCAGGCGCTCCCTCGGCAAGCTGATCCGTATGCCGCTTTTGGCAGGACTATGTACCTATCCCCAGTTTCCGGGGTCCTCGTAGTCTCCCCTAGGCAGACGTAAAATATGATCTATGTAGGGGGGGAAGGACGATCATATATACGTCTGCTATGAAACGCGCTACGGAGACCGTAGGTCAACGATTCTGCTTAGCCGAGTGATGGCATACCATACAAGGTAACCTTCTCAGATAGGAATAGTGCCGGACAGCGGCGGACCGGATATCCGCTGAGGAGAGCATGCAGACAGATGCAGACCTCGGCCAGCCTCGTCCTCCATGAACTTCAGTATCAGTACCAGGGAGATTTTGGGGAAGTTCATATACGGAATGGGTCTACTACGTGATCGCAGCCCGAATGAGTAGGCGGCATATGAGCCTGGAAGTAGTATATCAGGCAGCCACAGGGCATACTGGATCTGCTCAACCTCGAGAGGTTCGGACGACCAAGGATGGCTGGGGTGTCCACCGTGTAGTACTCTGGATATATATGCATACCTTTGGACCCCGAAGAAGCCGTCCACCAGGACTCCGTACAGCGTCACTACAGGTAACTTGCAAGGATCTTCGATGAGCCAGTCACGGCGAGACCTCAATTTCTACGCGCCGGTTGCGGAGAGAGCTCACTAGCATACCTTTTGTGATTCCGTGCGAAGGGGAAGTGTCCGAGGGTAGGCAGATGGGGAGGACGCGTACGAGCGCGTACGCGACGCGTCGTCGTGTATAGATCGCGACGCGCTTTCGGAGATCAAATTGATTGATGACTAAGCAAGAAGTTGGCACCCACGGTTAGAGGGCGACAATAAGGAGCAGACTAGGGTCCTCGTCGTTTTGAGAGGACGATCTATAACTAATGGCGCAGCGGGGGGGGGTCCACGTGGCTGCCATGTGCGCGGCCGAGCTTGCGAGGCCGTCAGGGTCAGTGCCGAGCTTGCGAGGCGCCCAGGGCTTCGGGCCGAGCTTGCGAGGCGCCACTACCTTGCCCGCCGCCAGGCGCCCGCTGCGGCGTAAATCCTAAGTCTTCTCAATTCCATGGAACTTCTATAGCACCCGTAGTACATGAGAATAAACTCTATAACTTGGCGGATAGACTGCGGCTGCCCGTCTGAACACTCCGATAAGAAACCAGGGGCATTAT